>CM055904.1:31268337-31425837 GCA_029582155.1 Panopea generosa | reverse complement strand
GAACGCAGGTTGGTAGTTTATTGTTGATCGGATTAATGACTAACATTAATCTTACCATAAGAATTATGTTGAATTCATATACTCGATGTAAACATTTTGGTATACATATCTTTTAAAAAAAACATATAACCGAGTAGAACCTAAATTAGTTTGAATGACTTTTTAGTTGAATTACATTAAACGTAATTTTAATTGTTAATTAATTGATATTGTTGATTAATATTGTTGTTATACAATAGCTTAATACGTTATCATAACATAACCACTGTTTTGACTATCGGTGAAATATTGTTGTACACGAAAATTGAAATAAGTTTGTTATATGGTGTAATTGTTGTTGTTTTTTATATTATTTTACTGTTTATATATTCGAGGGCTTCATGGAAGATTGATTTCTTTCTTTTTGATAATAGTAATATCTTTATTATAATTTTTATTAACCTTATTATTAATTGTATCTTTATTATTACAATTATTGTTATTATTATCATTATAATTGATACTCGTTTTATATGCTTTAATAGCTGACCTGAGCAAAGCTTAAAGTGAACTATTCTGAATGCCTGTTGTCAGTCGTCTGTCCGTCCGTCCGCCGTTTGCCGTCCATATTTTTTTTGCTGTGTGCACTCTAGCATCCACAACTTCATTGGATCATTAAGCCTATACGTAGTTATATAACCACGACATCTCGGACAGGTTCTTAAACAGGCCAAACTGGATATCTAATGCCGGATTTATGGCCCTTGAAACATAAAAATACACTATTTGACATTGTGTGCACTCTTGATCCTCATCAAACTTACACAGTAGTTAAACAATGCAACCTCTGTAAACTGGACAACATTGGGAACGAACAAAAAGTTCAGTTAAGAGGTTTCCGTTTAATAGAGGTTTTAGCTTGGTTTTACTTAATCTGGTTTCCTGGTCAAGTTTAATATGCCTTCACACAATATCCAGTACATTAATGAGAGAATGAAATGTTCTGTACAATGCTCCATGAAATAAGTTTTAATGTAAAAATATCTGAATTTTCAATATGTTAAGATGGAGATCAAGACGTGATGTTTGTATCAACAAAAGTGTAAACATTTCCCAAGTATTACCATTTCAAGTGCTCTACGGAAGGAAATGTTTCAAGGTCATAACTTAACAGGAATCTTCCGTATATCATATAAATTGATATCACACTACCTTGTGTAATGTGAAAAAAATCAATAAGAGATTAAGTTATTCCGGTCGATGGAGGTATATTAATGTACAAAAATACACTTGTAAACATTGTTGAAATCCGTCCGGTTTTCGGAATAGAGAGCTTCTGGTTTACAGAGGTTTATTCTACAATACAATAAAAGAAGGAACACTTTCTGGACTTCTGAAAGTGCACGGTTTATAGAGTATTCCGGTTTAAAGAATGTCTGGTTTACAGAGTATTCCAGTTTATAGAGTGTTATTGAACTGGACAAATTGGTATTTAATATTGGAGTTATAGCAATTGAATTGTCAAATATTACTTTATTTGACGTTGTGTGTACTCTAGCACCAGCAGTTTTCATTTGATCTTCGCCAAACGTACACAGTAGTTATATAATCATAATATTTTAGACAATTTATTGACCTGGGCAAATCGGAAAATATTCACGGTGTTATGGCCCTTGAATCGTCAACAATTGCACGTGTGCTCTAGCACTCGCAGTTTTCGTTTGATCTTAATCAAACGTACGCAGTAGTTAAAATGTACATAACCAAAATATCTCGGATGAAGACTTAAACTGCCCGTATTGAATAAATAGTGCCGGAGTTATGACCCTTCATTCATTAAAATTTGTCTTATTTGACATTTTGCACGCTGTAGCACACGCAGTTTTCATTTGATTTTTACCACATTTACATAGTTAGAATATAACCAAAATACAGGTATCTCGGGTAAGAACTTGTACTTTCAATTTGGTTTAATATTGTTGAAGTTATCATCACATATTGCGTCATTTGACGTTGTGTAAACTCTAGCTATCACACGCAGTTTTGTAAACTCTAGCTATCACACGCAGTTTTGTAAACTCTAGCTATCACATGCAGTTTTCATTTGATCGTCTTCAAACTTGCACAGTTTGTGTTTACTATTTTTGACACGCTTTTGAACTGGCCAAATTAGATCATTAATGTTGGGCTTATGACCCTAGAATTGTGAACTATTGTGTTATTTGTAGTTATGTGCACTCTGGCACCTGTAATTTGTATTGCTAGTGATAAACCAACGCAGAAGTTATATACCTGTACTATCTCAACTGTTGTGTTATTTGTAGTTATGTGCACTCTGGCACCTGTAATATGTATTGCTAGTGACAAACCAACGCAGAAGTTATATACCTGTACTATCTCAACTGTTGTGTTATTTGTAGTTATGTGCACTCTGGCACCTGTAATATGTATTGTTAGTGACAAACCTACGCAGTAATTATATACCTGTACTATCTCAACTATTGTGTTATTTGTAGTTATGTGCACTCTGACATCTGTAATTTGTATTGCTAGTGACAAACCTACGCAGAAGTTATATACCTGTACTATCTCAACTATTGTGTTATTTGTAGTTATGTGCACTCTGACATCTGTAATTTGTATTGCTAGTGACAAACCAACGCAGAAGTTATAAACCTGTACTATCTCAACTATTGTGTTATTTGTAGTTATGTACACTCTGGCACCTGTAATATGTATTGCTAGTGACAAACCTACGCAGAAGTTATATACCTGTACTATCTCAACTATTGTGTTATTTGTAGTTGTGTGCACTCTGGCACCTGTAATATGTATTGCTAGTGACAAACCAACGCAGAAGTTATATACCTGTACTATCTCAACTATTGTGTTATTTGTAGTTATGTGCACTCTGGCACCTGTAATATGGATTGCTAGTGACAAACCTACGCAGTAGTTATATACCTGTTCTATCTCAACTATTGTGTTATTTGTAGTTATGTGCACTCTGGCACCTGTAATATGTATTGCTAGTGACAAACCTACGCAGTAGTTATATACCTGTACTATCTCAACTATTGTGTTATTTGTAGTTATGTGCACTCTGGCACCTGTAATATGTATTGCTAGTGACAAACCTACGCAGTAGTTATATACCTGTTCTATCTCAACTATTGTGTTATTTGTAGTTATGTGCACTCTGGCACCTGTAATATGTATTGCTAGTGACAAACCTACGCAGTAGTTATATACCTGTACTATCTCAACTAGTGTGTTATTTGTAGTTATGTACACTCTGGCACCTGTAATATGTATTGCTAGTGACAAACCTACGCAGTTATTATATACCTGTACTATCTCAACTATTGTGTTATTTATAGTTATGTGCACTCTGGCACCTGTAATATGTATTGCTAGTGACAAACCAACGCAGTAGTTATATACCTGTACTATCTCAACTATTGTGTTATTTGTAGTTATGTGCACTCTGGCACCTGTAATATGTATTGCTAGTGACAAACCTACGCAGTAGTTATATACCTGTACTATCTCAACTATTGTGTTATTTGTAGTTGTGTGCACTCTTGCACCTGTAATATGTATTATTAGTGACAAACCAACGCAGTAATTATATACCTGTACTATCTCAACTATTGTGTTATTTGTAGTTATGTACACTCTGGCACCTGTAATATGTATTACTAGTGACAAACGTACGCAGTAATTATATACCTGTACTATCTCAACTATTGTGTTATTTGTAGTTATGTGCACTCTGGCACCTGTAATATGTATTGCTAGTGACAAACCTACGCAGTAATTATATACCTGTACTATCTCAACAATTGTGTTATTTGTAGTTATGTACACTCTGGCACCTGTAATATGTATTGCTAGTGACATATCTACGCAGTAATTATATACCTGTACTATCTCAACTATTGTGTTATTTGTAGTTATGTGCACTCTGGCACCTGCAATTTGTATTGCTAGTGACAAACCAACGCAGAAGTTATAAACCTGTACTATCTCAACTATTGTGTTATTTGTAGTTATGTACACTCTGGCACCTGTTATATGTATTGCTAGTGACAAACCAACGCAGAAGTTATATACCTGTACTATCTCAACTATTGTGTTATTTGTAGTTGTGTACACTCTGGCACCTGTAATATGTATTGCTAGTGACAAACCAACGCAGTAGTTATATACCTGTACTACATCAACTGTTGTGTTATTTGTAGTTATGTACACTCTGGCACCTGTAATATGTATTGCTAGTGACAAACCTACGCAGAAGTTATATTCCTGTACTATCTCAACTATTGTGTTATTTGTAGTTATGTGCACTCTGGCACCTGTAATATATATTGCTAGTGACAAACCTACGCAGAAGTTATATACCTGTACTATCTCAACTATTGTGTTATTTGTAGTTATGTGCACTCTGGCACCTGTAATATGTATTGCTAGTGACAAACCTACGCAGTAGTTCTATACCTGTTCTATCTCAACTATTGTGTTATTTGTAGTTGTGTGCACTCTGGCACCTGTAATATGTATTGCTAGTAACAAACCTACGCAGTAATTATATACCTGTACTATCTCAACTATTGTGTTATTTGTAGTTATGTGCACTTTGGCACCTGTAATATGTATTGTTAGTGACAAACCAACGCAGAAGTTATATACCTGTACTATCTCAACTATTGTGTTATTTGTAGTTATGTGCACTCTGGCACCTGTAATATGTATTATTAGTGACAAACCAACGCAGTAGTTATATACCTGTACTATCTCAACTATTGTGTTATTTGTAGTTATGTGCACTCTGGCAACTGTAATTTGTATTGTTAGTGACAAACCAACGCAGAAGTTATATACCTGTACTATCTCAACTATTGTGTTATTTGTAGTTATGTGCACTCTGGCACCTGTAATATGTATTATTAGTGACAAACCAACGCAGTAGTTATATACCTGTACTATCTCAACTATTGTGTTATTTGTAGTTATGTGCACTCTGGCAACTGTAATTTGTATTGTTAGTGACAAACCAACGCAGAAGTTATATACCTGTACTATCTCAACTATTGTGTTATTTGTAGTTATGTGCACTCTGGCACCTGTAATATGTATTGTTAGTGACAAACCAACGCAGAAGTTATATACCTGTACTATCTCAACTATTGTGTTATTTGTAGTTATGTGCACTCTGGCACCTGTAATATGTATTATTAGTGACAAACCAACGCAGTAGTTATATACCTGTACTATCTCAACTATTGTGCTATTTGTAGTTATGTGCACTCTGGCACATGTAATATGTATTGCTAGTGACAAACCAACGCAGTAGTTATATACCTGTACTATCTCAACTATTGTGTTATTTGTAGTTATGTACACTCTGGCACCTGTAATATGTATTGCTAGTGACAAACCTACGCAGAAGTTATATACCTGTTCTATCTCAATTATTGTGTTATTTGTAGTTATGTGCACTCTGGCACCTGTTATTTGTATTGCTAGTGACAAACCAACGCAGAAGTTATATACCTGTACTATCTCATCTATTGTGTTATTTGTAGTTATGTACACTCTGGCACCTGTAATATGTATTGCTAGTGACAAACCAACGCAGTAGTTATATACCTGTACTATCTCATCTATTGTGTTATTTGTAGTTATGCACACTCTGGCACCTGTAATATGTATTGCTAGTGACAAACCAACGCAGTAGTTATATACCTATACTATCTCATCTATTGTGTTATTTGTAGTTATGCGCACTCTGGCACCTGTAATATGTATTGCTAGTGACAAACCAACGCAGTAGTTATATACCTATACTATCTCATCTATTGTGTTATTTGTAGTTATGTACACTCTGGCACCTGTAATTTGTATTGATAGTGACAAACCAACGCAGAAGTTATATACCTGTAGTATCTCATCTATTGTGTTATTTGTAGTTATGTACACTCTGGCACCTGTAATTTGTATTGATAGTGACAAAGCAACGCAGAAGTTATATACCTGTACTATCTCATCTATTGTGTTATTTGTAGTTATGTGCACTCTGGCACCTGTAATATGTATTGCTAGTGACAAACCAACGCAGAAGCTATATACCTGTTCTATCTCAACTATTGTGTTATTTGTAGTTATATGCACTCTGACACCTGTAATATGTATTGCTTGTGACAAACCTACGCAGAAGTTATATACCTGTACTATCTCAACTATTGTGTTATTTGTAGTTATGTGCATTTTGGCAACTGTAATTTGTATTGTTAGTGGCAAACCAACGCAGAAGTTTTATACCTGTACTATCTCAACTATTGTGTTATTTGTAGTTATGTACACTCTGGCACCTGTAATATGTATTGTTAGTGACAAACCAACGCAGAAGTTATATACCTGTATTATCTCAACTATTGTGTTATTTGTAGTTATGTGCACTCTGGCACCTGTAATTTGTATTGCTAGTGACAAACCTACGCAGTAGTTATATACCTGTACTATCTCATCTATTGTGTTATTTGTAGTTATGTGCACTCTGGCACCTGTAATATGTATTGTTAGTGACAAACCAACGCAGAAGTTATATACCTGTACTATCTCAACTATTGTGTTATTTGTAGTTATGTGCACTCTGGCACCTGTAATATGTATTATTAGTGACAAACCAACGCAGTAGTTATATACCTGTACTATCTCAACTATTGTGTTATTTGTAGTTATGTGCACTCTGGCACCTGTAATATGTATTGCTAGTGACAAACCTACGCAGTAGTTATATACCTGTACTATCTCAACTATTGTGTTATTTGTAGTTATGTACACTCTGGCACCTGTAATATGTATTGCTAGTGACAAACCAACGCAGTAGTTATATACCTGTACTATCTCAACTATTGTGTTATTTGTAGTTATGTACACTCTGGCACCTGTAATATGTATTGCTAGTGACAAACCTACGCAGAAGTTATATACCTGTTCTATCTCAACTATTGTGTTATTTGTAGTTATGTGCACTCTGGCACCTGTTATTTGTATTGCTAGTGACAAACCAACGCAGAAGTTATATACCTGTACTATCTCATCTATTGTGTTATTTGTAGTTATGTACACTCTGGCACCTGTAATATGTATTGCTAGTGACAAACCAACGCAGTAGTTATATACCTGTACTATCTCATCTATTGTGTTATTTGTAGTTATGCACACTCTGGCACCTGTTATATGTATTGCTAGTGACAAACCAACGCAGAAGTTATATACCTGTACTATCTCATCTATTGTGTTATTTGTAGTTATGTGCACTCTGGCACCTGTAATATGTATTGCTAGTGACAAACCAACGCAGTAGTTATATACCTGTACTATCTCAACTATTGTGTTATTTGTAGTTATGTACACTCTGGCACCTGTAATATGTATTGCTAGTGACAAACCTACGCAGAAGTTATATACCTGTTCTATCTCAACTATTGTGTTATTTGTAGTTATGTGCACTCTGGCACCTGTTATTTGTATTGCTAGTGACAAACCAACGCAGAAGTTATATACCTGTACTATCTCATCTATTGTGTTATTTGTAGTTATGTACACTCTGGCACCTGTAATATGTATTGCTAGTGACAAACCAACGCAGTAGTTATATACCTGTACTATCTCATCTATTGTGTTATTTGTAGTTATGCACACTCTGGCACCTGTTATATGTATTGCTAGTGACAAACCAACGCAGTAGTTATATACCTGTACTATCTCATCTATTGTGTTATTTGTAGTTATGCACACTCTGGCACCTGTTATATGTATTGCTAGTGACAAACCAACGCAGTAGTTATATACCTGTACTATCTCATCTATTGTGTTATTTGTAGTTATGCACACTCTGGCACCTGTTATATGTATTGCTAGTGACAAACCAACGCAGTAGTTATATACCTATACTATCTCATCTATTGTGTTATTTGTAGTTATGTGCACTCTGGCACCTGTAATATGTATTGCTAGTGACAAACCAACGCAGAAGTTATATACCTGTACTATCTCAACTATTGTGTTATTTGTAGTTATGTGCACTCTGGCACCTGTAATTTGTATTGATAGTGACAAACCAACGCAGAAGTTATATACCTGTAGTATCTCATCTATTGTGTTATTTGTAGTTATGTACACTCTGGCACCTGTAATTTGTAGTGATAGTGACAAAGCAACGCAGAAGTTATATACCTGTACTATCTCATCTATTGTGTTATTTGTAGTTATGTGCACTCTGGCACCTGTAATATGTATTGCTAGTGACAAACCAACGCAGAAGCTATATACCTGTTCTATCTCAACTATTGTGTTATTTGTAGTTATATGCACTCTGACACCTGTAATATGTATTGCTTGTGACAAACCTACGCAGAAGTTATATACCTGTACTATCTCAACTATTGTGTTATTTGTAGTTATGTGCACTTTGGCAACTGTAATTTGTTTTGTTAGTGACAAACCAACGCAGAAGTTTTATACCTGTACTATCTCAACTATTGTGTTATTTGTAGTTATGTACACTCTGGCACCTGTAATATGTATTGTTAGTGACAAACCAACGCAGAAGTTATATACCTGTATTATCTCAACTACTGTGTTATTTGTAGTTATGTGCACTCTGGCACCTGTAATTTGTATTGCTAGTGACAAACCTACGCAGTAGTTATATACCTGTACTATCTCATCTATTGTGTTATTTGTAGTTATGTGCACTCTGGCACCTGTAATTTGTATTGCTAGTGACAAACTTACGCAGTAGTTATATACATGTATTATCTCAACTGTTGTGTTATTTGTAGTTATGTACACTCTGGCACCTGTAATTTGTATTGCTAGTGACAAACCTACGTAGAAGTTATATACCTGTTCTATCTGAACTGATCAGATTAAAATAAAGTATAAGAAAATGACTTATTTTGCATCGTCTCCTCTGCAACAACGTGACGATTATACGTGCCAATCGTATATGTAATTTATAAGCACACCGTGCCAACCAATCGTATATGTAATATATATAAGCAAACCATGCCAACCAATCGTATATGTAATATATAAGTACATCATGCCCACCAATCGTGTACTAGTATGTAATATATAAGTACACCATGCCAACCAATCGTATACTAGTATGTAATATATAAGTACACCATGCCAACCAATCGTATATGTAATATATAAGCAATCCTTGCCAACCAATCGTATATGTTATATATAAATACACCATGCTAACCAATCGTATACATAATATATAAGTACACCATGCCAACCAATCGAATATGTTATATATAAGCAATCCTTGCCAATCAATCGTATATGTAATATATAAGTACACCATGCCAACTAATCGTATATGTAATATATAAGTACACCATGCCAACCAATCATATATGTAATCTATAAGCAATCCTTGCCAACCAATCGTATATGTAATATATAAGTACACCATGCCAACCAATCGTATATGTCATTTATAGCAAATCGTCATAAGCTCAGTCGGTTACGCGTCTGACTATTAATCCAGGTGCCGTAAGTTCAAATCCCCGCCCGGCCACAGTCTCCGTGATGATTGATATACGACATTGCGTCTCATTATCATTGGTCTCTAACCGCTGATTCAAGTTATCAGTTAGTTGCGGAGACGGGTTGAGGTCGAGTACTGATTAACCTTCTTGGATCGCAGGAAACAGTGGTTAGGTTAAAAGATCGAGTTAGCACTCGATGACATAAAAACGACACCAACTATCCAATCAATAAATCAATGTAAGTTTTTAAGAAAATAGCTTATTCCTTTTAACATAAAACCAGTCCATAATGAGGTAAACTGAGGTTAGAATATTCGAGTTTCGTCGTTCGATATTCAACATGTGACTGACCGTTACCATAACAATCTCAGCCTCAAATATTGAAGAATTGGAAATTTGAAGATCGCAAGATGAAAATCGAATACCAAACTTATATGAAGGTGGTATTATCCCAGATCGATTCCAACACAGACAAAAATTTAAATATCAGTTTACTATGTCCGTGTCACTAAAAATAAATTTATTTTTCTTTGACTGAATTCATTTTATTAAAAACAAATTGTGACCTCGACCTTTGAGGTACGGGTGTGGGTCTCACTCGCGACACGTCGTCATGTTATGTTGATCATTTGTAGCAAGTATCAACAAAATCCGTCTATGCATGGCAAAATTACAGGCCGGAAACGAAATACCGGACGGAAGGACGGACGGACATTCTGATGGAAGTGATGTTGTGGGGTGCGGTTTTGATATGTTATAAAGCATCTTTTTTTTCATAAAACAAAACAAAAACTATTTTCTTTCTAACCCTAATGTCACAAACCTTGAGATCCAACCCTAATGACACTAAAAAAGAATGAAAAAAGGTGAAAAAAAAGTAAAAGAAAAATGTGAACATTGCACCCCACAAGTACCAAAAAAAACAACACAAGTCCATTCTGTACTGGCAACTCAACCCACAAGTGCTGCTCCAGACGTACGGACAGACGGACGGACGGACGTTCTGCTGGAAGTGTAGTTGTGGGGTGAGGTTTTGATATGTTATAAAACACCTTTTTTTCAGAAAACAAAACAAAAACTATTTTCTTTCTAACCCTAATATCACAAACCTTGAGATCCAACCCTAATGACACTAAAAAAGAATGAAAAAAGGTGAAAAAAAAGTAAAAGAAAAATGTGAAGAAAATTAAATTAACCCCACAATGCCATTTGCACGGGTATTCGCACTTGTGGGGTGAACATTTCACCCCACAAGTACCAAAAAAAACACAAGTCCATTCGATACTGGCAACTCAACCCACAAGTGCTGCTACACACGTACGTACGGACGGACGCTGCGATTACTATATGCCACCAAAAAAAAAAATTTGGGGGGCATAAAAATATATGGAAAGTAAAATTGATGAACTTAAGATGATTGTCTTTGTGCTGAAAGTAGGGGTACTCAACATCAAGAGGCTTACAGTGATAAAAAGTGACATGTTTGACCCCATGTTTTATATTTTCATTTGAGTTTAGGAAAGTGTTTGATTTAATACAGGACGTTTGGTCCGGGAATGTTAGAAATAATGACAATAAGGTCATATGCTATAATGTACTTCTATTGCAAACGCAATGGTGACAGCTGACATACAACGATTGATCAGATGAATTGACATTGAACAAAGATCAGTAGATCGGATTCTATACATTATATGAGAAAGTGTGTCATGTTTTCGCGGTAGGAATATTGTATTGTGGTATTATAGGGAGGTATTCCTCCATCAAAACAGTAAAAAAGTGCCCTATTGTCGGGATTACTACGCTGGCTTGCTGGACTACTAGTTTTTGAATTCTTTTCAAAATGGTCATCTTGTACACGTATCTCAGAAGGGTTACACGAATGCAGCGATAACAAAAAAACAAGCTCCTGTGAAAAGGTTTGTTTTCAATAAATTGCAGTAAAATAAAAAAAATCGTGTGATTGTTCAAGATATGATGGTTGCAGGCAGATAACGATGCTCCTAACTGCGGCGTGATTCGCTGATTGCAGTCCAGTTTATCTGGTTATACAGAAATTCTTGGGAATAACTTAAGATTGGTTGACTGATACGCATACACGTGTGGATTACATAATGTAAAATGTAATATGTTGTTCCTCAACACTTTTTTACTCATATTCCTGCGTTGACTATTTTTACACACGTGACCGTATGAATTTGGTTGTATGGTATTTAGCGTAGCTTTCAACAATATTTCAGTCATATTGCGACATTTTTCTAAGTGAGACAGTGTTCTAAGTGTTTCAACATTGGAGCATCATACTGCAGACACATGGTAGGATACCCCATGGTATGATACCTCGCATGCGGGAGGTCGTGGGTTCGATCCCCGGCCGAATCGTACCCAATACTTGAAAAATGCGGGTACTAGATGCTTCGTCGCTTGGCGTTTAGCATTAAGATGATAGTTCTGGTCGGCCCGGTGTATAAAGTGGCTAGGTGAGCTGTGACATTATCTCCAGTGTGACAGCGCTCCGAATACTGTCTCATGTAAACATCATCCCGATATGACTGAAATATTGTTAAAAGAGACGCTAAACACCCACACTGCAACCAATACCAACAACTACCCTGTATAGCAGAAGAGCTTACAATGCAACAGTACAGTCTCGGTCCAAACGTATGTCGGCTAGTGACATACCGGATCAATTATCTTCAATCATGACTCATTTAGCTGATGCTGGCGATACATTAAAAGGTCACGATTAATGAGGAAGAGAAGTTGAGCTTGGTTTTTCCGATATGTCGTTTGAAATATGATATTACCGGCCCAGTTTATGCGATCCGAAATTACTTCTTGTTAGCACATGGGAATTTCATTTCTATTTCTCTGTGTTATATCATACAATTGCACTGCACTGTATGGGCGTTTATTGTCATAGTTAACAAAGTTTACATTCATATAAGAACAGTGCTTGTCACATCAGAATGCTGGAGTATTGTACCGCATACAGATGGTACGACAGCTTAATAAGTCGCATTAGTATTGCCGGAGTATCATACCGCATACAGATGGTATGACACCTTACCAAGTCGCATTAGTATTGCCTGAGTATCATACCGCATACAGATGGTATGACATCTAATTAAGTCGCATTAGTATTGCCGGAGTATCATACCGCATACAGATGGTATGACACCTAACAAAGTCGCATTAGTATTGTCGGAGTATCATACCGCATACAGATGGTATGACACCTTACCAAGTCACATTAGTATTACTGGAGTATTATACCGCATACAAATGGTATGACACCTTACCAAGTCGCATTAGTATTGCTGGAGTATCATACCGCATACAGATGGTATGACACCTAACAAAGTCGCATTAGTATTGCTGGAGTATTATACCGCATACAGATGGTATGACGCCTCACCAAGTCGCATTAGTATTGCTGGAGTATTATACCGCATATAGATGGTATGACACCTTACCAAGTCACGTTAGTATTGCTGGAGTATCATACCACAAACAGATGGCATGTACTGTAAGGTACCTGCCCCTGTAGGCTACCCTATAGTACAGAATGCCGAGGTTTCCGCCATCTCTACATTTGTCAGGATGTAGTTATTATGTATCAATACTCACATACATTTAGGAAGGTACTGGATGAAACAGTCGAACACAGTTGTACATAATATATACATGCATTATTTTATCATGTAGATCTATTTGTTTTGTAAATGATAGAAGTAAATGAAATAATATACTACATCTATAGTATTTGATCTGTGGGTAGATTAAAAAGCCAAACTCCGTCTGTAATGGGATCTTCACCATTCTTAGTGTTTATACAATTCTCTAAGTACATATATATCTGAATATCAGTATGCGTGTTTTCTCTTTAAGAGCAATATATCGTCTTGGACTTGTAACCACGTGATATCGGCTCTGGACTGACATATTTGTAGGCCTACTGGACTTGTATAAAAGTAGTAGAATTAGTATTGTATTATCGTATATCTTGAAGTGTCTATATGATATATATATATATATATATATATATATATATATATATATATATATATATATATATATATATAGGTTCTCAAATGGAAACTGAATTCTGGTTGAGTCAAATAACTACTGTAGCTTGAGTCCTTCGTATCTGAGTGGCCTGAATCGCCCTCAACTCTAGGCGAGAGTCCTCCGTGTCTGCGTGGCCTGAGTCGCCCTCAATTATAGGCGTGGGTCCTCCGTGTCTGAGTGGCCTGAGTTGCCCCCAACTCTAGGTGAGGGTCCTCGGAGTGGCCTGAGTCGCCCTCAACTATAAGCGAGTGTCCTTCCCTGTCTGAGTGGCCTGAGTTGCCCCCAACTCTAGGTGAGGGTCCTCGGAGTGGCCTGAGTCGCCCTCAACTATAGGTGAGTGTCCTCCCTGTCTGAGTGGCCTGAGTCGTCCTCAACTATAGGTGAGTGTCCTCCCTGTCTGAGTGGCCTGAGTCGCCCTCAACTATAAGCGAGTGTCCTCCCTGTCTGAGTGGCCTGAGTCGTCCTCAACTATAAGCGAGTTTCCTCCCTGTCTGAGTAGCCTGAGTCGCCCTCAGCTATAAGCGAGTGTCCTCCCTGTCTGCGTGGCCTGAGTTGCCCTCAACTATAAGCGAGTGTCCTCCCTGTCTGAGTGGCCTGAGTCGCCCTCAACTATAAGCGAGTGTCCTCCCTGTCTGAGTGGCCTGAGTCGCCCTCAAATATAAGCGAGTGTCCTCCCTGTCTTAGTGGCTTGAGTCGTCCTCAGCTATAAGCGAGTGTCCTCCCTGTCTGCGTGGCCTGAGTCGCCCTCAACTATAAGCGCGTGCCCTCACTGTCTGAGTGGACTAAGTCGCCCTCAAATATAAGCGAGTGTCCTCCCTGTCTGAGTGGACTGAGTCGCCCTCAAATATAAGTGAATGTCCTCCCTGTCTGAGTGGCCTGAGTTGCCCTCAACTATAAGCGAGTGTCCTCCCTGTCTGAGTGGCCTGAGTCGCCATCAAATATAAGTGATTGTCCTCCCTGTCTGAGTGGCCTGAGTCGCCATCAAATATAAGTGAGTGTCCTCCCTGTCTGAGTGGCCTGAGTTGCCCTCAACTATAAGCGAGTGTCCTCCCTGTCTGAGTGGCCTGAGTCGCCCTCAAATATAAGCGAGTGTCTTCCCTGTCTGAGTGGCCTGAGCCACCTTCAACTTTATGCGAGTGACCTCCGTGTCCTAGTGGCCTGAGTCGCCCTCAACTATAGGCGAGGGTCCTCTGTGTCTGAGTCGCCTGAGTCGCCCTCAACTAAAGGCGAGGGACGTCCGTGTCTGAGTGGCTTGAGTCGCCCTCAACTAAAGGCATGGGTCCTCCGTGTCCAAGTGACCTGAGTCGCCCTCAACTATAGGCGAGGGTCCTCCATGTCCGCATGGACAGAGTTGCCTTCAACTATGGGCGTGGTTCATTCGTGTCTGAGTGCCCAGAGTCGCCCTTAATTATAGACGAGGGTCCTCTCTGTCTGAGTGGCCTGAGTCACCCTAAACTATATGTGAGGGATGTCCGTGTCCAAGTGGCCTGAGTCACCCTCAAATATATGCGAGTGTCTTTCGTGTCCGAGTGGCCTGAGTCGTCCTCAACTATAAGCGAGGGTCCTTTGTGACCAAGTGGCCTGAGTCATCTTTAAATATAAGAGAAGGTCCTCCATGTCCGAGTGTCCTGAGTCACCCTCAAATATAGGCCAGTGTCTCCGTGTCCGAGTGGCCTGAGTCGTCCTCAACTATAAGCGAGGGTGTTCTTGACCGAGTGGCCTGAGTCATCCTTAAATATAAGCAAAGGTCCTCCCTGATTGAGTGGCCTGAGTCGTCCTTAAATATTAGCGAAGGTCCTCAGTGTATGAGTGGCCTGAGTCGCCCTTAAATATAAGCGAAGGCCCTCTGTGACCGAGTGGCCTGAGTCGCCCTTAAATATAAGCGAAGGTCGTCCGTGACCGAGTGGCCTGAGTCGCCCTTAAATATAAGCGAAGGTCCTCCATGATTGAGTGGCCTGAGTCGCCCTTAAATATAAGCGAAGGTCCTCCGTGTCAGAGTGGCCTGAGTCGCTCTTAAATATAAGCGAAGGTCCTCCATGATTGAGTGGCCTGAGTCGCCCTTAAATATAAGCGAAGGTCCTCCGTGTCCGAGTGGCCTGAGTCGCCCTTAAATATAAGCGAAGGTCCTCCATGTATGAGAGGCCTGAGCCGCCCTTAAATATAAGCGAAGGTCCTCCGTGTCCGAGTGGCCTGAGTCGCCCTTAAATATAAGCGAAGGTCCTCCATGTATGAGAGGCCTGAGTCGCCCTTAGATAGAAGCGAAGGTCCTCCCTGTCCAAGTGGCCTAAGTCACCCTCAAATATATGCGAGTGTCCTCCATGTCCGAGTGGCCTGAGTCGTCCTCAATTATAAGCGAGGGTCCTTCGTGATCAAGTGGCCTGAGTCATCCTTAAATATAAGCGAAGGGCCTACGTGTCCGAGTGGCCTGAGTCATCCTTAAAAATAAGCGAAGGTCCTCTGTGTCTGAGTGGCCTGAGTCGCCCTTAAATATAAGCAAGTGTCCTCCGTGATCGAGTGGCCTGAGTCGCCTTCAACTATAGGCGAGTGTCCTTCGTGTCTGAGTGGCCTGAGTGGCCTGAGTCGCACTCAACTATAAGCGAGGGTCCTCCGTGTCCCAGTTGCTGGAGTCACCCCCAACTGTAAGCGAGGGTCCTCCGTGTCCGAGTCGCCTGAGTCGCCCCCAACTACAAGCGAGAGTCCTCCCTGTCCGATTGGCCTGAGTCGCCCTCATCTATAATCGACGGTCCTCCGTGTCTGAGTGGTCTGAGTCGCCTTCAACTATAGGCGAGTGTCCTCCATGCCCGAGTGGCCTGAGTCACCTTCAACTATGTGTCAGAGTGGCCTGAGTCACCTTCAACTACATGTCCGAGTGACCTGAGTCACCTTCTACTATAGACGAGTGTCCTCTGTGTCCGAGTGGCATGAGTCACCTTCAACTTTATGCGAGTGTCCTCCGTGTCCATGTGGCCTGAGTTGCCTTCAACTATGAGCGAGTGTCCTCCGTGTCCGAGTGGCCTGAGTCGCTCTCAACTATAAGCGAGGGTCCTCCATGTCCGAGTGGCCTGAGTCGCCCTCAACTCCAAGCGAGGGTCCTCCATGTCCGAGTGGCCTGAGTCGCCCTCAACTATAAGCTAGGGTCCTTCGTGTCTGGGTGGCCTGAGTCACCCTCAACTATTTGCGAGGGTCCTTCATGTCCAAGTGGCCAGAGTCGCCCTCAACTATAAGCGAGGGTCCTCCGTGTCCGAGTGGCCTGAGTCGCCCTCAACTATAACGGTCCTCCGTGTCTGAGTGGCCTGAGTTGCCTTCAACTATAGGCGAGTGTCCTCCATGCCCGAGTGGCCTGCCTCACCTTCAACTACGTGTCCGAGTGGCCTGGGTCACCTTCAACTATACACGAGTGTACTCCGTGTGCGAGTGGCCTGAGGCGCCTTAAAAACTATAGGCGAGTGTCCTTCGTGTCTGAGTGGCCAGAGTCGCCTGAGTCGCCCTTAACTATATGCGTGGGTCCTTTGTGTCCGAGTGGCCTGAGTCACCCTCAACTATAAGTCAGGGTCCTTCGTGTCGGTGTGGCCTGAGTCACCCTCAACTATAAGCGAGTGTCCTCCGTGTCTGAGTGGCCTGAGTCGCCCTCAACTCTATTCGACAGTCCTCCATGTCTGAGTGTCCTGAGTCGCCTTCAACTATAGGCGAGTGTCCTCCATGCCCTAGTGGCCTGCGTCACCTTTAACAACGTGTCCGAGTGGCCTTGGTCACCTTCAACTATAGGCGAGTGTCTGCTGTGTGCGAGTGGTCTGAGTCGCCTTCAACTGTAGGTGAGTGTCCTTCGTGTGCGAGTGGCCTGAGACACCTTCAACTATAGGCGAGTGTCCTCTGTGTCCGAGTGGCCTGAGCCGCCTTTAACTTTATGCGAGTGACCTCCGTGTCCGTGTAGCCTGAGTCGCTTTCAACTATAGGCAAGTGGCCTGAGTGGCCTTCAACTATGAGCGAGTGTTCTTCGTGTCTGCGTGGCCTGAGTCGCCTTCAACTGTATGTGAGGGTCCTTCTTGTCCGAGTGGCCTGACTGGCCTGAGTCACACTCAACTATAAGCGAGGGTCCTTTGTGTCCGAGTGGCCTGAGTCGGCTTCAACTATAAGCGAGGGTCTTCCGTGTTCGAAAGGCTTGAGTCGTCCTCCCAAAGATTATGCGCCTTGGGTCTAGCAAGTTTCATGCTCAACTCCTTCAAAAAAAAAAACAAAAAAAAACTTAATATGAGAATCATGATAGTTTCGGGTGGAACATTGTTCTGCTCAAATTCGTGATCCATAGTGAGGTTTGCCTTCATTAATAATACAGCTTTTTATGGTTATAGTAAAGTTTATTGGTTAAATATGGAGGATTGAATTTCCATAAGGGTCCTCAACAGGGTTAACAAAAAACAACACATTTTTTTACACGTCATGGGCTTGAGCATAAAAAGTAAAGTCTTTGTTTATTAAAGTGTCACCCCTATCGAAAGGGCCAGACACAATGTACTTATGAGACACCTTTATGCTTCTTCCCGAAAGCTATCCTTGTCAGAAGTCAGGTTGTTAAACATTCGGTACACCTCAGCTGACCAAGCTGCTGGTTGAGAAACCGGCTGCAGCACAACAAATCCAAGTTCTTTTACCGGGAGCCTTTGACCTCCCGCTTCCGAGACGGACGCTTTAACCACTGCGCCACGAAAGACGGTAAATGGGTCCCTCACTCATTTACTCATCTATTTGTTCAATAATGATTTTGTTTTCAGATCTGAAGCATTGTCTAGTGCTGACAAATTAGATTTGGTTCAATAAGGGATATTGATATATTTCTATAAAATGCCAGAATGTGTTCCAAAAGCGTTAGAATTGTGGTATTTCAAAAGAACCGATCTGTCATATTTGTAAAATATAATATAAATTATCCTTACATCAGCAAGGGATTGACGAGTTTACAAATCAAGGGTTTGGGATTTAATTATAGTTGTCCTGTAAGTGAAATTTTACTTTGACATGGACACATGATTGGGAAAACGGAAATTGTTCATTAACAAATGTCCTAAATGCTATAGATCTCTAGTTGAATTGTTTTTGTACAAAACCAAAATTTAGTGCTTCGTCTTTCGGTGTTTAACACGAATCTAACCATGGCAGTAACCATCTCAGTCTCCAATATTGAAGAGGTGAACAGCCAAACCTGTCTTAAGCAGCAAGTCAAGGGAAGGGACACAAGTGGACTTTTAAGAGAGTTTGTTGCTTAATACAGGTTAATTTGCTATGAAAGGATAGAAATGGGAAAAGGCAAATGTGGCTGCCTAAGACAAGTTACTGCTTAATAGAGGTGACCGCTAACACAGGTTTAACTGAAAATTGAGATACATATCAAAAGACGAAAAACGAACTTCTACATGCGCTTGTATGCATATTAGTTTGATAGTTTTTTTGATATTTCTTATTCGAAGAAATTTTACTATTCAATATTGAAGGTTGAAAAGGTTCGGGTAGTGATTAATTTCATGTAGATATCGAAATCAATCTTCAGTCTACCATATCACGTAAGTTACTTGTGTAGAGATTACGTAAAATGCATACTTCACCATGAACGTGGTATGTCATATTAACATTCTATTATGGGAATATATTATTGTCTCAATGTGTTTATTTCTACTTTTAACTAGGCTGCCGTTTTTAACCATCGTCCCAAAACAACTGGTATGCGCAACAGGCATCGAAACTCTAGGGAAAAAATTATACATGCGTTATCGTTGATTAATCTTTGTAATATTTATTCGGTAACCATGGTAACGCAGTTAACTACTGATTCCTACGAATTGAAGCTCTGGTACACAGTGATTAGTTTCACGATGATAATAGTACTCATGAAACGAATCTAATATATATAGCAGTAAGTGAAGCAACGCTTGTAATAGACTTACCAGAAGTCTCGCGCAGAGCTCAACATTTCTAAACCACAACCGAACAATATGATATAACAACACCTGTGGCAAATAGACATACTTTAACATTGATTGTATGCGGAAACATACATATATATATACTAACATGTTACACTTTTTAAAATGCATAACTCTTACTAACTACTGATGCTTTTCACTATCTTTATCAATTCGAATATTAAGATTTGATGATTGAACTTTTATAACATCTCCTTCATTTGAAAAACTCGACGCCCAGCCCTTTGATGTGGTTAAAAGTAGCTGCAGTTTCACACGCATGCAGTTTTGTATGGTGTACGATCAGGGTCAAAAGCTATTATATCGGTGCACTGATACTTTTGTTATACACCGGTGCATCGCTATAAAATTTCGGTGCACCGCTATATTTTATCAGTTTTTATTGATGCACCGCTATATTTTAACGGTGGACCGATGGTTTTATTAACGGTGCACCGTTATTTATTTATCGGTCCACCGGTATTTAATAGCGGTGCACCGTTAAATAAAATATATCGGTCCACCGCTATCATCATACCGCTGTACTAAGGCCTTGGGATTAGCCAATCAGAAGCCTATTTCCAAAATCATTACAGACATCGGAAGGTGCTTACAACAATCAATAGACACGGTTGAATGTTTGCCCTCTTGTTAGGTTACACTGACACTGTTATGATATGACACATTAATACAATATTTATGTTCTTATAAATAAAAGAAACCCAATTTAACTTGTTCACAATCCATGCACACACTGTAACATTATTGAAATAAACTATTGTTACGCGTGCGCAGAAGATCATTAAGCCTGCTAGACAGATTCGACTTCTAGAATAAACACCTCAGAGTTGACACATTTGTGTTTTTCACTTTATTTTATAATCGAAAAGTTAAAACAAGTGATCACTGAGAGTCCTGTTTTGGCTTATTTTGACCCAAAAATGCCCCTTACTTTAGAATGCGATGCTTCCAAATATGGAATTGGAGCAAGTATAATGAGAACGGTCGCCCAATAGCGTTTGCATCGAAAACACTGACAAAAACTGAAGTTGGATACGCTCAGATAGGGAAAGAATTTTTGGCCATTTTGTTTGGTTGTAAGCGTTTTCACCAATACATTTACGGCAGAAACGTTATTGTACATTCAGACCACAAACCACTGTCAGCTATCATGAAAAAGCCACTTGCTGCAGCACCACCCTGCTCCAAAGAATGATGCTTCAAATTCAAAAATATGATATTGAAGTGCGACATGTCAGTGGAATAGACATTCCTGTCAGTGATTGCTTATCTAGACAGTCGCTTGACAACACTTATCCAAATTTGATAGATGGTTTGGATTTGCATGTGCATACCGTTTTGCAAACTTTGTGCATTACAGAACGTCGACTTGACATTATACGAAACGCTATAAAACAAGACGGACATATGCAAACTTTGAAACAGACTATACTTGATGGCTGGTCAAGTTCTCGTTCAGAGTGTAATAAATCTGTATTGGAATTCTGGAATCACAGAGATGACCTGTCTGTAGAGAATGATCTTATCGCCAGAGGTCATAATTTGTTACACCCAGGTCACTCAGACAGATAGGTCATATGGCGTTGAAAAAACGCTAAAACGAGCGAGAGATGTAATATATTGGCCAGGGATGGCTAAAGACATTACTGACCACGTCTTAAGTTGCGATATTTGCTTAACGCACAGGAACTCAAACACCAAATAGCCACTAATTCCCCATGACGTCCCCCATATGCCATACGAGAAAATAGCCGCTGATTTGTTTACATTCGACGACAAAAACTACTTAGTAACTGTAGACTATTACAGCAGATTTTTCGAGGTAGACTTACTTCCCGACACGAAAAGTGCTACTGTCATTAGAAAAATAAAAGTGCATTTTGCAAGGAATGGAATAGCGGATACGTGCATTAGTGACAATGGTCAGCAGTTTTCATCAGAACCGTTTTGTAAGTTTTCTGAAGATTGGTGTTTCAAACATACATCCTCAAGCACTTTGCATCCAATGTCCAATGGAGTGGCTGACATAATGATAAAATAAGTGCATGCTATTATCAAATGAACTGATACGAACTGGTATCTGAAATGAATCAGCAACAGTGAACAATTAAAGATCTAGATCAGATACATAGTGTTCTATATAATTATATGTGTATGCTAGTTGTCAGGATTGGATAATTCTTTTATTTTAAACCATGATATAGTCAAACCAGTTAATAAAGTTATGTTTTACACTTTACACAGTTATAATCTCCATGTTTAAAATTCGTATACTTAATGATGATAAACATGCGGTGATTAATGTTTGTATAATATATATCATAACAAATTAAAATAATTAATTTGCATGATTAACACAATTATTTCATAAGGAGGGAGATGTAACTTTATTGAAATAAACTATAGTTACGCATGCGCATAAGATCTTAGAGTTAACACATTTGTGTTCTTCACTTTATTGTGCTACCAATACACAATCATAAATACTACAACACTATGGTACATTGGCTTTGTTATAAACTATTTATCACTATGTTGACATACATTTGTTTGCGAATGTGGCCAGCCAGAAGAAGTAACGCATGACTGAAGATATGCCCGCATACGTACAGCTAAATTTGGGTCATTTTAATTCTTATCTATATTTACTGTAGCGTACCGACCTTATCTATTATTATGTATTGACACCTATTCCCTGCTTTCCTGTGAAGCACAAGCTCGATTTTGCTCCAAACAGCAGTATTCCTTTCTAACTACCGTAATTGCACAACAACATATAACAAAAGGACTGCATCTCATAATAATTGCACAACATCATATAACAAAAGGACCGCATCACATAATAATTGCACAACATCATATAACCTGTTTTTTTCTGCAAATAGATATAGTATAGAATATTAAATTTTTGACAATTTAATCCCAGACTCAAAATAGTGTCGATTTTTGGTCAGGGTTCCCTGACCCACTAAAAATCGGTAATAGGTCAGAAAACCCCACTATATATATTATATCACACTAGGCACTGTTTATAATGACAACTATTCAGAAAAAGGGACACGTGTTTACAAAGCTGAAATGAGAGAAAGCAGATCTCAGTCATAGCCTTTCTGTTCTAATTTACTCTTATTTAACAGCTGCATGTAAATTTGATAACGTGAATCCCGGCCTTTAACACGTGTAGTTGAATACACTCGTTTCGGTATATTTGCATTAAAACGATGGAGGATAATACGTTGCCGCGTCGTCCCACCATTTTCCCACGGGTCAGTTTTATATTGCATATACTTGGGCTTGTACTATTTAATGTGGGCTTTTGGACCAACTACTGGAGCGCTGGCGATGTTTCTGGGGAGTTTTCCGAGGGGCTGTGGCGCGGGTGCTACAGGGACGAGTGTTATACGATTTTCGAGTTTGGGGACTTACCAGGTATCTTTTATTTTTCGTTTAGAATACTGCGATTTCTGTTTTTTACGTGGAGGACTTTTGTTAAGTGTGCGGCACTTTTATTATGTGTTACAGATGTGGGTGCAGAGTACGTTTGTCACATGGTGCCGAGTACGTTTGTTACTTGGTGCAGAGTACGTTTGTTTCGTGGTTAAGAGTACGTTTGTCACATGGTGCAGAGTACGTTTGTCACATGGTGCAGAGTACGTTTGTTACGTGGTGCAGAGTACTTTTGTTACGTGGTGCAGAGTACGTTTGTTACGTACGTGCTGCAGAGTACGTTTTTCACATGGTGCAGAGTACGTTTATTACGTGGTACAGAGTACGATTGTTACGTGGTGCAGAGTACGTTTCTCACATGATGCAGAGCACGTTTAATACGTGGTGATATGAGTGCGCTATAAAGCAAGTGTGGTAGTTTTGTATGCTGCAGTTCTTGTTGTAGTTTGTTTATATGCTGCGGTAGTTATGTTTAATAATATTATGATGCAGGACTTGCGTATTGTGATGTTGTAGTTTTTATTTGTTGCGGTAGGTATGTTTAATATATGATGCAGTACTTGATGTAGTTTGTTTATTTGTTGCTGTAGTTATGTTAATATATGCTGCAGTACTTGTTGTAGTCGGTTTATTTGTTGCGGTAGGTATGTTTAATATATGATGCAGTACGTGTTGTAGTGTGTTTATTTGTTGTGGTAGGCATGTTTAATATTACTGCAGTACGTGTTGTAGTCTGTTTATTTGTTGTGGCAGGCATGTTTAATATTACTGCAGTACGTGTTGTAGTCTGTTTATTTGTTGTGGTAGGCATGTTCAATATATGCTGCAGTACTTGTTGTAGTCGGTTTATTTGTTGCGATAGGTATGTTTAATATATGATGCAGTACGTATTGTAGTGTGTTTATTTGTTGTGGTAGGCATTTTTAATATTACTGCAGTACGTGTTGTAGTCTGTTTATTTGTTGTGGTAGGCATGTTCAATATATGCTGCAGTACTTGTTGTAGTCTGTTTATTTGTTGCGATAGGTATGTTTAATATATGATGCAGTATGTGTTATAGTGTGTTTATTTGCTGCGGTAGGCATGTTTAAGATATGCTGCAGTACTTGTTGTAGTCGGTTTATTTGTTGTGGTAGGTATGTTTAATATATGATGCAGTACGTGTTGTAGTCTGTTAATTTGTTGCGGTAGGTATATTAAACATATGCTGCAGTACTTGCTGTAGTTTGTTTAGGTGTTGCTGTATTAAATATATGCTGCAGTACTTGGTGTAGTTTGTTTATGTGTTGCGGTTGGTATGTTAAATTTATGCTGCAGTACTGGCTGTAATTTGTTTATGTGTTGCGGTAGGTATGTTTAATATATGCTGTAGTACTTGCTGTAGTTTGTTTATGTGTTGCGGTAGGTATGTTAAATATATACTGCAGTACTTGTTGTAGTTTGTTTATGTGTTGCGGTAGGTATGTTGAATATATTCTGCAGCACTTATTGTAGATTTTTTATGTGTTGCGGTAGGTATGTTATGGAATACGATGCTAGCAATTAGAGTACGTTTTGTTTAAGTTGTAAAAACAAGTTCCGCAATCGATGTAAATAAACAACTTAACAAAAATATTTTGCTGTTTTAATATAGAAATAGAAACAGTTTGCAAGCAGACTTCCATGATCTACTAGTAAATACTGATGCTGTTTCAGTGTATATTGCATATAGAAACCAGGTCTGCAAGGTCTGCACAGCCTGCAAGGTCTGTAAGGCATTTATTATAGGTCAGTGATTGAATCAGTTAACTACCCGCCGGCAATAACGAGAGCTAACTGCCTTCACATCACTGTATAAACACGAGACAATGACAGCTTGTTTCTGAATAAATAATGAGTGAAAACAGCAATATACAACGTTACTAGTTCTCGGCCATTGGTGTACTTATCACTCGCCAACGTGGCAAATACAAAATGTCTTGCAGACAAATCCTTTATTCTGATAAACACATTTCTTAACTAAGATATTTTTAGGAATGAAGAAATATATATTGAAGAACATCTATGCCAAATTTCATATGGATCTGTGCAGTTAAACGTGGGATTGATGTTAGGTTTTTGTCTGTCTATAGTTAGTACGCAATTTATAAAATATTGGCGGCTGGAAAGGCTAGGAAGGGAAGGGTTAGCATTAGTTTTATGTCTAATATCGAGACAGAACATGAATACCCACATGACTTCAGCTGCCCATAAACGTGTAGTTTAGATCCATTTTCACCACTGAATTATAGTGCCATGTTGATTGTTTGGGGCCCTCCCAGGGATTTTGGAGAACTGGGGAACATGGCCAATTATTTTAGGGATATAGGGAACATTGGCCATTACTTTCAGGGATCGAGAGATGAAAGGTCTAATTTTAGAGATCTGGGAGAAATACATCTTGTAAATGCGTGCATATTCTAAAGTAGCCTGGGTAGATAATCACATTATAAACACGTGATTGTTATACTTGCATTGCAGCATTCTAATTTCCTGTTAATAAGGCTTAGTTCATAAATATGTATTTAAGTGCGCCATAAGGGAGCTTCTGATATTTACAAAACACCCAGATTGTATTCATATTTGATGAGGTTTTCTGTTTCAAGTTTGTAAAAGTGTACCCATTAGCAGCATTAATGGAAATATCGTCGCAAAACCACTGCACCGTTCAGGGTGTTTTCGGGCGAACTTTTTTTTTTTACTCTCTAAATACTCGATATAAGCAGGAACATGATTTTGGTGAATATCGCCAAAACTTTTTACTTGACGTTTTCGGATGTGTTCATATCTCAGTACTCACTGTCCATGCATTAATGAAACTTGTGTATGTACTCACTACAATGACTGGGGCTTAAGGGGCATTCATTCTGAGGTATGCCGCCAGATATAAAAATGAAAAAAATTAA
This sequence comes from Panopea generosa, assembly GCA_029582155.1. Classification (NCBI taxonomy): domain Eukaryota; kingdom Metazoa; phylum Mollusca; class Bivalvia; order Adapedonta; family Hiatellidae; genus Panopea; species Panopea generosa. The sequence goes on along the minus strand of CM055904.1, from coordinate 31,399,866 downwards.
ACATCCCCTGGAATTTTGACAATGAATGACATGAGATGGCCGATAAATTGAGCTAAGAAAAAATATGTGATATGTAGCGAGAACCTTTCAACTATTAAAAGCTCTCATTGCTATTAGTTTAGTGTACCTTTTAATCAAAATATAGAAACACAAGCACAGATGCTGTTTCTTTGCCAAAAATATACATGTGTATGTATGGAGCTGTAGAGTTTAAAATAAGTGTTCAAGTGAATAATTAGGGTATTACCCTATCACCGACACAATCGTCGGTAACGTGTAACGCCACCTTGTACCATGCCACCAGTAAGACGCCGGATCTGGTTGTGTCTCAATGTCATTCGTCTCTCACCGCTGATTTAAGTGGGAAAGTAATCGGTAACTTGCGGTGATGGGGTGTTCTCGGGTACTGGTTAACCTTTCACGATCCCAGCAACGATTGGTTATGTTAGCTGATCGTCTGTTACATGTAGCCCTCGATGACATAAAAATGACGCTAAAACTTCTAACAAACACACATGCTCAATGTTACCTGTGATAACCATTGTGTCTTATAACGAGGGGAACATGCTAATGCACTGAAATATACAGATATAAATCATCTATGTGTCGACAAAATGGTAATGTATGATTACATACTTGAAATACAAGTTTGTTTTGTACGCACAGTTTATTATGTCCAGTCGTATAAATGTAAGAAGTGATTGATAAGTGGAAAGTGGTCTAGTGGGATCTAGATCGGTATAGGAGTGAGGATGAAATTCGATCTTCCGTCATGTGGTGTGTCATTCAACAAGCCATTCTGCTTCCCGCTATTGTTATGTGGTGTGTTATTTACCAAGCCATTCTATCCGTGGGTTCGATCTCCCGACATTGTTATGTATTGTGTCATTCTATCCGTGGGTTCGATCTCCCGACATTGTAATGTATTGTGTCATTCAGCAAGCCATTCTATCCGTGGGTTCGATCTCCCGACATTGTTATGTATTGTGTCATTCAGCAAGCCATTCTGTCCGTGGGTTCGATCTCCCAACATTGTTATTTATTGTGTCATTTAGCAAGCCATTCCATCCGTGGGTTCGATCTCCCACCATTGTTATGTATTGTGTCATTCTATCCGTGGGTTCGATCTCCCGACATTGTTATGTATTGTGTCATTCTATCCGTGGGTTCGATCTCCTGACATTGTTATGTATTGTGCCATTCAGCAAGCCATTCTATTCGTGGGTTCGATCTCCCACCATTGTTATGTATTGTGCCATTCAGCAAGCCATTCTATCCGTGGGTTCGATCTCCCACCATTGTTATGTATTGTGTCATTCTATCCGTGGGTTCGATCTCCCGACATTGTAATGTATTGTGTCATTCAGCAAGCCATTCTATCCGTGGGTTCGATCTCCCAACATTGTTATTTATTGTGTCATTTAGCAAGCCATTCTGTCCGTGGGTTCGATCTCCCGACATTGTAATGTATTGTGTCATTCAGCAAGCCATTCTATCCGTGGGTTCGATCTCCCAACATTGTTATTTATTGTGTCATTTAGCAAGCCATTCTGTCCGTGGGTTCGATCTCCCGACATTGTAATGTATTGTGTCATTCAGCAAGCCATTCTATCCGTGGGTTCGATCTCCCAACATTGTTATTTATTGTGTCATTTAGCAAGCCATTCTGTCCGTGGGTTCGATCTCCCGACATTGTAATGTATTGTGTCATTCAGCAAGCCATTCTATCCGTGGGTTCGATCTCCCGACATTGTTATGTATTGTGTCATTCAGCAAGCCATTCTATCCGTGGGTTCGATCTCCCAACATTGTTATTTATTGTGTCATTTAGCAAGCCATTCTATCCGTGGGTTCGATCTCCCACCATTGTTATGTATTGTGTCATTCTATCCGTGGGTTCGATCTCCCGACATTGTAATGTATTGTGTCATTCAGCAAGCCATTCTATCCGTGGGTTCGATCTCCCGACATTGTTATGTATTGTGTCATTCAGCAAGCCATTCTGTCCGTGGGTTCGATCTCCCAACATTGTTATTTATTGTGTCATTTAGCAAGCCATTCCATCCGTGGGTTCGATCTCCCACCATTGTTATGTATTGTGTCATTCTATCCGTGGGTTCGATCTCCCGACATTGTAATGTATTGTGTCATTCAGCAAGCCATTCTATCCGTGGGTTCGATCTCCCGACATTGTTATGTATTGTGTCATTTAGCAAGCCATTCCATCCGTGGGTTCGATCTCCCACCATTGTTATGTATTGTGTCATTCTATCCGTGGGTTCGATCTCCCGACATTGTAATGTATTGTGTCATTCAGCAAGCCATTCTATCCGTGGGTTCGATCTCCCAACATTGTTATTTATTGTGTCATTTAGCAAGCCATTCTGTCCGTGGGTTCGATCTCCCGACATTGTTATGTATTGTGTCATTCAGCAAGCCATTCTATCCGTGGGTTCGATCTCCCAACATTGTTATTTATTGTGTCATTTAGCAAGCCATTCTGTCCGTGGGTTCGATCTCCCGACAGTGTAATGTATTGTGTCATTCAGCAAGCCATTCTATCCGTGGGTTCGATCTCCCAACATTGTTATTTATTGTGTCATTTAGCAAGCCATTCTATCCGTGGGTTCGATCTCCCACCATTGTTATGTATTGTGTCATTCTATCCGTGGGTTCGATCTCCCGACATTGTAATGTATTGTGTCATTCAGCAAGCCATTCTATCCGTGGGTTCGATCTCCCGACATTGTTATGTATTGTGTCATTTAGCAAGCCATTCCATCCGTGGGTTGGATCTCCCACCATTGTTATGTATTGTGTCATTCTATCCGTGGGTTCGATCTCCCGACATTGTTATGTATTGTGTCATTCTATCCGTGGGTTCGATCTCCTGACATTGTTATGTATTGTGCCATTCAGCAAGCCATTCTATTCGTGGGTTCGATCTCCCACCATTGTTATGTATTGTGTCATTCAGCAAGCCATTCTATCCGTGGGTTCGATCTCCCACCATTGTTATGTATTGTGTCATTCTATCCGTGGGTTCGATCTCCCGACATTGTTATGTATTGTGTCATTCTATCCGTGGGTTCGATCTCCTGACATTGTTATGTATTGTGCCATTCAGCAAGCCATTCTATTCGTGGGTTCGATCTCCCGACATTGTTATGTATTGTGTCATTCAGCAAGCCATTCCATCCGTGGGTTCGATCTCCCGACATTGTTATGTATTGTGCCATTCAGCAAGCCATTCCATCCGTGGGTTCGATCTCCCGACATTGTTATGTATTGTGTCATTCAGCAAGCCATTCCATCCGTGGGTTCGATCTCCCGACATTGTTATTTATTGTGTCATTCAGCAAGCCATTCTATCCGTGGGTTCGATCTCCCACCATTGTTATGTATTGTGTCATTCTATCCGTGGGTTCGATCTCCCACCATTGTTATGTATTGTGTCATTCTATCCGTGGGTTCGATCTCCCACCATTGTTATGTATTGTGTCATTCTATCCGTGGGTTCGATCTCCCGACATTGTTATGTATTGTGTCATTCTATCCGTGGGTTCGATCTCCCGACATTGTTATGTATTGTGTCATTCTATCCGTGGGTTCGATCTCCCGACATTGTTATGTATTGTGTCATTCTATCCGTGGGTTCGATCTCCCGACATTGTTATGTATTGTGTCATTCTATCCGTGGGTTCGATCTCCCACCATTGTTATGTATTGTGTCATTCTATCCGTGGGTTCGATCTCCCGACATTGTTATGTATTGTGTCATTCTATCCGTGGGTTCGATCTCCCGACATTGTAATGTATTGTGTCATTCAGCAAGCCATTCTATCCGTGGGTTCGATCTCCCACCATTGTTATGTATTGTGTCATTTTATCCGTGGGTTCGATCTCCCGCCATTGTTATTTATTGTGTCATTTAGCAAGCCATTCCATCCGTGGGTTCGATCTCCCACCATTGTTATGTATTGTGTCATTCAGCAAGCCATTCTATCCGTGGGTTCGATCTCCCACCATTGTTATGTATTGTGTCATTTTATCCGTGGGTTCGATCTCCCGCCATTGTTATTTATTGTGTCATTTAGCAAGCCATTCCATCCGTTGGTTCGATCTCCCACCATTGTTATGTATTGTGTCATTCAGCAAGCCATTCTATTCGTGGGTTCGATCTCCCGACAGTGTTATGTATTGTGTCATTCAGCAAGCCATTCTATCCGTGGGTTCGATCTCCCGACATTGTTATGTATTGTGTCATTCAGCAAGCCATTCTATCCGTGGGTTCGATCTCCCGACATTGTTATGTATTGTGTCATTCAGCAAGCCATTCTATTCGTGGGTTCGATCTCCCGACAGTGTTATGTATTGTGTCATTCAGCAAGCCATTCTATTCGTGGGTTCGATCTCCCACCATTGTTATGTATTGTGCCATTCTATTCGTGGGTTCGATCTCCCGACATTGTAATGTATTGTGTCATTCAGCAAGCCATTCTATTCGTGGGTTCGATCTCCCGACATTGTTATGTATTGTGTCATTCTATTCGTGGGTTCGATCTCCCGACATTGTAATGTATTGTGTCATTCAGCAAGCCATTCTATTCGTGGGTTCGATCTCCCACCATTGTTATGTATTGTGCCATTCTATTCGTGGGTTCGATCTCCCGACATTGTAATGTATTGTGTCATTCAGCAAGCCATTCTATTCGTGGGTTCGATCTCCCGACATTGTTATGTATTGTGTCATTCTATTCGTGGGTTCGATCTCCCGACATTGTAATGTATTGTGTCATTCAGCAAGCCATTCTATTCGTGGGTTCGATCTCCCACCATTGTTATGTATTGTGCCATTCTATTCGTGGGTTCGATCTCCCGACATTGTAATGTATTGTGTCATTCAGCAAGCCATTCTATTCGTGGGTTCGATCTCCCGACATTGTTATGTATTGTGTCATTCTATTCGTGGGTTCGATCTCCCGACATTGTAATGTATTGTGTCATTCAGCAAGCCATTCTATCCGTGGGTTCGATCTCCCGACATTGTTATGTATTGTGTCATTCAGCAAGCCATTCTATCCGTGGGTTCGATCTCCCACCATTGTTATGTATTGTGTCATTCAGCAAGCCATTCTATCCGTGGGTTCGATCTCCCGACATTGTTATGTATTGTGTCATTCAGCAAGCCATTCTATCCGTGGGTTCGATCTCCCACCATTGTTATGTATTGTGTCATTCAGCAAGCCATTCTATCCGTGGGTTCGATCTCCCACAATTGTTATGTATTGTGCCATTCAGCAAGCCATTCTATTCGTGGGTTCGATCTCCCGACAGTGTTATTTATTGTGTCATTCAGCAAGCCATTCTATTCGTGGGTTCGATCTCCCGACATTGTAATGTATTGTGTCATTCAGCAAGCCATTCTATCCGTGGGTTCGATCTCTCGACATTGTTATGTATTGTGTCATTCAGCAAGCCATTCTATCAGTGGGTTCGATCTCCCACCATTGTTATGTATTGTGCCATTCAGCAAGCCATTCTATTCGTGGGTTCGATCTCCCGACAGTGTTATTTATTGTGTCATTCAGCAAGCCATTCCATCCGTGGGTTCGATCTCCCACAATTGTTATGTATTGTGCCATTCAGCAAGCCATTCTATCCGTGGGTTCGATCTCCCGACATTGTTATGTATTGTGTCATTCAGCAAGCCATTCTATCCGTGGGTTCGATCTCCCACCATTGTTATGTATTGTGTCATTCAGCAAGCCATTCTATCCGTGGATTCGATCTCCCGACAGTGTTATGTATTGTGTCATTCAGCAAGCCATTCTATTCGTGGGTTCGATCTCCCGACAGTGTTATGTATTGTGTCATTCAGCAAGCCATTCTATCCGTGGGTTCGATTTCCCACCATTGTTATGTATTGTGTCATTCAGCAAGCCATTCTATCCGTGGGTTCGATCTCCCGACATTGTTATGTATTGTGTCATTCTATCCGTGGGTTCGATCTCCCACAATTGTTATGTATTGTGCCATTCAGCAAGCCATTCTATCCGTGGGTTCGATCTCCCGTCATTGTTATGTATTGTGTCATTCAGCAAGCCATTCTATCCGTGGGTTCGATCTCCCGACATTGTTATGTATTGTGTCATTCTATCCGTGGGTTCGATCTCCCACAATTGTTATGTATTGTGCCATTCAGCAAGCCATTCTATCCGTGGGTTCGATCTCCCGTCATTGTTATGTATTGTGCCATTCAGCAAGCCATTCTATCCGTGGGTTCGATCTCCCGTCATTGTTATGTATTGTGTCATTCTATTCGTGGGTTCGATCTCCCGACAGTGTTATGTATTGTGTCATTCAGCAAGCCATTCTATCCGTGGGTTCGATCTCCCACCATTGTTATGTATTGTGTCATTCAGCAAGCCATTCTATCCGTGGGTTCGATCTCCCGACATTGTTATGTATTGTGTCATTCCATCCGTGGGTTCGATCTCCCACAATTGTTATATATTGTGCCATTCAGCAAGCCATTCTATCCGTGGGTTCGATCTCCCGTCATTGTTATGTATTGTGTCATTCAGCAAGCCATTCTATCCGTGGGTTCGATCGCCCACAATTGTTATGTATTGTGCCATTCAGCAAGCCATTCTATTCGTGGGTTCGATCTCCCGACAGTGTTATTTATTGTGTCATTCAGCAAGCCATTCCATCCGTGGGTTCGATCTCCCACAATTGTTATGTATTGTGCCATTCAGCAAGCCATTCTATACGTGGGTTCGATCTCCCGACATTGTTATGTATTGTGTCATTCAGCAAGCCATTCTATCCGTGGGTTCGATCTCCCACCATTGTAATGTATTGTGTCATTCAGCAAGCCATTCTATTCGTGGGTTCGATCTCCCGACAGTGTTATGTATTGTGTCATTCAGCAAGCCATTCCATCCGTGGGTTCGATCTCCCACCATTGTTATGTATTGTGCCATTCAGCAAGCCATTCTATCCGTGGGTTCGATCTCCCGACATTGTTATGTATTGTGTCATTCAGCAAGCCATTCTATCCGTGGGTTCGATCTCCCACCATTGTTATTTATTGTGTCATTCAGCAAGCCATTCTATCCGTGGGTTCGATCTCCCGACATTGTTATGTATAGTGTCATTCAGCAAGCCATTCTATCCGTGGGTTCGATCTCCCACCATTGTTATGTATTGTGTCATTCAGCAAGCCATTCTATCCGTGGGTTCGATCTCCCGTCATTGTTATGTATTGTGTCATTCAGCAAGCCATTCTATCCGTGGGTTCGATCTCCTGACATTGTTATGTATTGTGCCATTCAGCAAGCCATTCTATTCGTGGGTTCGATCTCCCGACATTGTTATGTATTGTGCCATTCAGCAAGCCATTCTATCCGTGGGTTCGATCTCCCGACATTGTTATGTATTGTGTCATTCAGCAAGCCATTCTATTCGTGGGTTCGATCTCCCGACATTGTTATGTATTGTGTCATTCTATCGGTTGGTTCGATCTCCCGACATTGTTATGTATTGTGTCATTCTATTCGTGGGTTCGATCTCCCGACATTGTTATGTATTGTGCCATTCAGCAAACCATTCTATACGTGGGTTCGATCTCCCGACATTGTTATGTATTGTGTCATTCAGCAAGCCATTCTATCCGTGGGTTCGATCTCCCACCATTGTTATGTATTGTGTCATTTAGCAAGCCATTCTGTCCGTGGGTTCGATCTCCCACCATTGTTATGTATTGTGTCATTTTATCCGTGGGTTCGATCTCCCGACATTGTTATGTATTGTGTCATTCAGCAAGCCATTCTATTCGTGGGTTCGATCTCCCGACATTGTTATGTATTGTGTCATTCTATCGGTTGGTTCGATCTCCCGACATTGTTATGTATTGTGTCATTCTATTCGTGGGTTCGATCTCCCGACATTGTTATGTATTGTGCCATTCAGCAAGCCATTCTATACGTGGGTTCGATCTCCCGACATTGTTATGTATTGTGTCATTCAGCAAGCCATTCTATTCGTGGGTTCGATCTCCCGACAGTGTTATGTATTGTGTCATTCAGCAAGCCATTCTATCCGTGGGTTCGATCTCCCGACATTGTTATGTATTGTGTCATTTTATCCGTGGGTTCGATCTCCCGTCATTGTTATGTATTGTGTCATTCAGCAAGCCATTCTATCCGTGGGTTCGATCTTTCGGCATTGTTATGTATTGTGCCATTCAGCAAGCCATTCTATCCGTGGGTTCGATCTCCCGACATTGTTATGTATTGCGTCATTCAGCAAGCCATTCTATCCGCTGGTTCGATCTCCCGACATTGTTATGTATTGTGTCATTCAGCAAGCAATTCTATCTGTGGGTTCGATCTCCCGACATTGTTATATATTGTGTCATTCAGCAAGCCGTTCTATCCGTGGGTTCGATCTCCCGACAGTGTTATGTATTGTGCCATTCAGCAAGCCATTCTATCCGTGGGTTCGATTTCCCGACATTGTTATGTATTGTGCCATTCAGCAAGCCATTCTATTCGTGGGTTCGATCTCCCGACAGTGTTATGTATTGTGTCATTCAGCAAGTCATTCTATTCGTGGGTTCGATCTCCCGACAGTGTTATGTATTGTGTCATTCAGCAAGCCATTCTATCCGTGGGTTCGATCTCCCGACATTGTTATGTATTGTGTCATTTTATCCGTGGGTTCGATCTCCCGTCATTGTTATGTATTGTGTCATTCAGCAAGCCATTCTATCCGTGGGTTCGATCTTTCGGCATTGTTATGTATTGTGCCATTCAGCAAGCCATTCTATCCGTGGGTTCGATCTCCCGATATTGTTATGTATTGTGCCATTCAGCAAGCCATTCTATCCGTGGGTTCGATCTCCCGACATTGTAATTTATTGTGTCATTCAGCGAGCCATTCTATCCGTGGGTTCGATCTCCCGACATTGTTATGTATTGCGTCATTCAGCAAGCCATTCTATCCGCTGGTTCGATCTCCCGACATTGTTATGTATTGTGTCATTCAGCAAGCAATTCTATCTGTGGGTTCGATCTCCCGACATTGTTATATATTGTGTCATTCAGCAAGCCGTTCTATCCGTGGGTTCGATCTCCCGACATTGTTATGTATTGTGTCATTCAGCAAGCCATTCTATACGTGGGTTCGATCTCCCGACATTGTTATGTATTGTGTCATTCAGCAAGCCATTCCATCCGTGGGTTCGATCTCCCACCATTGTTATGTATTGTGTCATTCTATCCGTGGGTTCGATCTCCCGACATTGTTATGTATTGTGTCATTCAGCAAGCCATTCTATCAGTGGGTTTGATCTCCCGACATTGTTATGTATTGTGCCATTCAGCAAGCCATTCTATCGGTTGGTTCGATCTCCCGACATTGTTATGTATTGTGCCATTCAGCAAGTCATTCTATCGGTTGGTTCGATCTCCCGACATTGTTATGTATTGTGTCATTCAACAAGCCATTCTATCAGTGGGTTTGATCTCCCGACTTTGTTATGTATTGTGCCATTCAGCAAGCCATTCTATCGGTTGGTTCGATCTCCCGACATTGTTATGTATTGTGTCATTCAGCAAGCCATTCTATCCGTGTGTTCGATCTCCCGAAATTGTCATGCATTGTGTCATTGAACGATCTGTTCTATCGGTTGGTTCGATCTCCCGACATTGCCATGTATTGTGTCATTGACCAATCTATTCTATCGGTTGGTTCGATCTCACGACATTGTCATGCATTGTGTCATTTAACGATCTGTTCTATCGGTTGGTTCGATCTCCCGACATTGTCATGTATTGTGTCATTGACCAATATATTCTATCGGTTGGTTCGATCTCCCGACATTGTCATGCATTGTGTCATTGAACGATCTGTTCTATCGGTTGGTTCGATCTCCCGACATTGTCATGTATTGTGTCATTGACCAATCTATTCTATCCGTGGGTTCGATCTCCCATCATTGTCATGTATTGTGCCATCTATTCATGGGCTCGATTTTCCGTCATGACCATGCATTGTGTTAAGTCATCATCTCGTCATTACTGTTATTGCTATAACTATTTTTCGCCGCCACTTACCTTTGCATTATGGTTTATAATTTCTCTTTACTATACCCTTGCAAATATTGATCATATCTCCTCACATGACTACTGCTCTAGAAAATAAATAAATGTCAAAACGTGTCCATCTGTCGTACGTTTGACCTTGCTTATACCAAAAGACACAAACCTGGAATGTGATATAAAAATGCGGTCATACGCCCATGGCTATTTTTTTTGTGTCTAACTAGTTCCCGGCGCGGTAATAAACAATATTACCAATCTCGATTGAGAGGAATGAAACCAGAAGAAAAAAATAATCTCCACTGTGTCCACTGCATAAAGTTGACATGTTGTTTTTTGTTGTAATTGATGGTATAAGTAGGTAATTGGTTAATGATTAAGTAAGGTTCGTACATCCGAGTACAGTTGACAGAACAGTGGTAAAACGAGCACTGGGCGTATTAAAGTGTACTACGTAGATAAGGGACGGCATGTTTTATTGTCATTTCTAGGGAATAAAATCAAAAGCATTTGTAGATCAGAAATATAGTTGAGTAAGGTTTTGTGTTGTGATAGTGACCGGCTGCTCCGTTACGTTATAATCAGTGGCCATCGTCGGTAGTTGATCAAGTATACTTTGGAATAAAGCACATATAACTAATCCGTTCTTATTAAAATGGCTGAAGAAAGTGGTACCGGCAGAATTGGCAAAATCACAGTGTTGGTGTTCACACTCGGGGTGGTTTTAATGGTAGTCGGGTTCTCCACCGATTATTGGGTGGCGACTGATGTCACGAACGGCGGTCTTTGGCGTTCCTGCATTTTAGATGCGTGCACACAAGGAGGCATATCCGACGTTTTAAATGTTTTGAAAGACGACAGTATATGTAAGTTCAAATTTGTCAGTTCTCAAGTCTCAAAAGTTTTTTTTGGTATTAACATTTAGTGCACATATGTAGATCCAATATTGGACGTTAATAAGGTGGGTTTTATGTTGAACATTGGAACACGTATAATGCATAACTGAAGTGTGGCCATCGCATATGTTTATTTTTTTTGCTTGTTTTGTTTAAGCTAGTTGTTTGAAAAGAGTATGCAATACGAATCTTTCAAAGTACACACCTCTTTTATAAAAAAATCATTTTCATAGGTGAATTTGATTAATACGCCATAGAAATGGTTATCAATGATACAATTTCAACAAATAACGCGATGTTCAGGTTTATAATTATTTAACTAAGAAGACACGATATTCTTGTTAATATATTTTCAACAAATACACGGTGTCCAGTGTCCGGTTGTTTAACTAAGTGTTAATTAATGTTATCATTATCCAAAATCGCCGGTTTGTTTTCTTGCAAATTCTTTAACAAATAATACATGGCGTCCAGATGTATATTTTTCAACAAATAATACACGGTGTTGTCCATAATCGTTAAACAAATAACACACGGTGTTCCGGTTTATACGTTTTCAACAAATAATACACGGTGTTGTTGTCTATAATTCTTTATTAAATAATACACGGTGTTCAAGTTAATAATTCTTCATAAATCACGGTTTTGTCCATAATCGTTAAACAAATAACACACGGTGTTCCGGTTTATACGTTTTCAACAAATAATACACGGTATTGTTGTCTATAATTCTTTATCAAATAATACACGGTGTTCAAGTTTATAATTCTTCATAAATCACGGTGTTGTCCATAATCGTTAAACAAATAATACACGGTGTTCCGGTTTATACGTTTTCAACAAATAATACACGGTGTTGTTGTCTATAATTCTTTATCAAATAATACACGGTGTTCAAGTTTATAATTCTTCATAAATCACGGTGTTGTCCATAATCGTTAAACAAATAACACACGGTGTTCCGGTTTATACGTTTTTAACAAATAATGCACGGTGTTGTTGTCTATGATTCTTTATCAAATAATACACGGTGTTCAAGTTTATAATTCTTCATAAATCACGGTGTTGTCCATAATCGTTAAACAAATAACACACGATGTTCCGGTTTATACGTTTTCAACAAATAATACACAGTGCTACTGTCTGTAATTCTTCATCAAATAATACACGGTGTTCATGTTTATAATTCTTCATAAATCACGGTGTTGTCCATAATCGTTTAACAAATAACACACGGTGTTCCGGTTTATACGTTTTTAACAAATAATACACGATGTTGTCTATAGTTCTTTATCAAATAATACACGGTGTTTATGTTTTTTTTCATAAATCACGGTGTAGAGGTCCGTAATTGTTCATTAAATAATGTACGGTGTTGCAGTTCATAATGATGCGAGTTTAAACAGAGCTGCAAATAAACAAGTACATTGATCAGATGACGTCACATTAAACAAAGATAAATAACTGTCCACATTGGGATCTAAAATATGAAAGAAGGACGATGGTTCTAGTTAGCATTATATATCGAGACCTTTCTCCGTTGCTACACATAATTTTTATGTGTTTACTTCTTTGCAAGTGTGCTGTCTGGAATGTTAATACTGTTACTACTGTGTACGTAAAACTAGGACAACTGTAAGGCGTGGTTATATGATTACACGCATCAACGTTTCGTGTTGAGCTGCTAATAATTAGAGTGTGTGGAAAAAGTTGTAAGGACTCAGGTTGGCGTTAACGCATTTATATGTTACGTCGTGATAGGAGGTGGGCGCATATAGTAACTTGCTGCATTCGAGTATATCGATACATGGTGTTACAATGCCGAACAAACATTTACACTTGTAGTTTAGCCGGCGGAAGTTAGTTCGTCTTCCGGATTGTTACTCTTCAATATTGGAGATAGTGATGGTTAGCGTTATGGCTAGTTTCAAGTTGAATATCAAAAGATGAACGTCTCGCATCTCACGTTAAATACTATTGTTCTTTTTCTTCTAGTCTTCTTTTACTTCTTCATTTCTTCTTCTTTTTATTCCTCTCCTTCTTCTTCCTCTATGTTTTGAGGTTGTGTAAAATTAAATAACATGAATGTGTTATGTGTAGCAAACGGAAGTGACGTAACTGTTTCTGAATCTCTGCTGGCCAATAAACAAATAGTTGTAACTTTTCTATTGGATGGTAACTGTTTTTCTATCCGATGTATTGTGCGTTCATGACCTTTGGTGAAGTAATTAAAAGCTTTATTGTATCGTTTTTATTCATGTCAGGAAAAACACACGTCACCCTGACTCCACCGCGGAGACAGAAGACAGTTATCAAAAAGTTTACAATGAAAGTCATTACTTAGAAAACAACGAAACAAGAGGTCATCATGTTAACCTTTTCGTCCCCGCCCCTTTCTTCATTCGTTAATATCTCAACATAATTATAGTTATTGCATAACACAAAATAGTGAGACTTTGTCCCTGACCTGAATGACCTCCAGTTTTGAAGAGTTTCTAGTGTATCTGAAGACAAGGCTCTTTTGCCTGCTTATTATCACTTATGATAAAAGTAAAACAATCCGAATAATGTGGGCGAGACCTGTTTACATGATGTTGAGCGAAATGATGTAACAGAAAAATACACGAAAAATTATCAGACCTGACGCTCGTCTACCCTATTAAATTATTCCACTTCGCGTTTTAGAGCATTCCTCTTTGTGATACTTGGTAACCACTTCTGAGTTGAAATTACTGTTATGTAGTTACATGTTGTTATATCAATTACAGAACTATTCCAGCTATAATATAGCTGTATGCGCTGCCATCGATGCAGCTTTTGGAGAATATGTATATATCACAGTCATTATCCTGTTTTTCCCTGTGCCATAGAACGTGTACTGCGCTCATTTCCCGTTTGCATGCCATCTTTCGCTTGGGGCATCTTTTAATGACTTTGCTAGCGCCATAAATCGGAAATGCAATCCGATTATTGATTACCGCACTACTTATCTAAAGCACACGCCAGTTGCTCACTGTAATACTTACCTCCCTTGATGATGAATATGATTGTACGAGTTATCTTTCTTTGTATCTTATATATCGGGTGTTGGCAGGAGAGGCTATACATTAAGACATGCATGTTGTCCGTGGATCTTGAAATCACCCAAAGAACGTTTTTAATTGTTTTAGATTAAACACACGCATTTTGATAATGTTTCACTTAACGGTATTCTATTCAAATCCCCCATATGTACACAGACCTTAATTTTGTTTTTATTTTTGGGAAGGGGCACAACTCTTGAAATGTGGATGAAATTAACTGCAATCCCATATTGCATTCTGGTTTTATCAGTATGAATCCAAGGAAATATGCATCAGTATTTTTTTCAAAGTTTTATTCATATCTTCAAAATTAGCGTGACTTCAGTATGTTTTCCAAAATATGAGAATTTCTAAAACAAAGTATCATAATTCGTCCCATTAAAGCAATAAGGTACCAAGTGTATATGAAATAAGAAGGCACTTTGAACCTTTTTTGCATCAATGGGAATGGGGCGAATTATAGTACTACATTGAAATAACTATTTTCATATGGTTATAGTGTTCATATAGAGCACCGGAGATTGACTCGATGTGAGAACATGGCTACACATTTAGTTCACCGTCATGCGGCCGTGCGCACTTTAAAATATCTGAAGTGTACACGTTATATATAAGTATACAGGTAAACCACATGCAAGCTGTCAACTATATTAAGCAGTCACTTGTCTTTAACAGCCACATTGTTATTTCCCATTTCTATGCTTTAAGAGTAAATTAACCTTATTAAGCAAACCCTGTCATAAAAGGCCACTTTTGCCCCTTCCCTTGACTGGACTTGACTGTATTTAAAAAAAATCGAATTGAAGAGAAAACGAGTGGTGGGGTTGGAACTTGTTAAATTCTGCATAATAAGATAAATGAGAGAATCACGTTTGAAGTAAACATGTGGGCGGTCTATGTTGCGTGGTTTGCTTTATTCTGTACAGCGAAGGAAAACAATCTGAAATACTTGTAAATTATACTTGAAAAAAAATCAAGTTTCCAAATTACTCATAAGTACTTAAAATATTTAAAAACAAACAGTTTAAAAAGAAACCAGCGGTAAAAAATATTCTCCATTACGACATCAACAGCCGTCGTAATCATGTTATACAAAGATTTCCCTATCTTAATAAATATTCTGTAAAATGTTTTCATTCCAGTACACTTATAATCTATACATATATATATATATATATATATATATATATATGTATACATTTACAAGATTAGTTTATACACATGAATCTAGTGAACGTGCATATAAAACACCATGTGTATTCACGATGTCGACATACTATTTATAGAAAGGTGAGTATATTTATATACACCTGATGAAGATGTTTATAAACCTCACAAAACACATCTGTGTTTGATAAAAGCCTGATAGCTGTATTGGAATCTGCGCTGACTGGCATATATCTGATATAGGTGTCAGACCACCATCCCACCACTGATTTGTATTTTTTATACAGTAGAAAAAATGACAAAAAAGGTTTGCATGCCTGTCATTCATAGAACGACCCAAATAAACTTAGTGAAACTTACATTTGTATTGTCTGTCAATCTTTTCCGGCGATACTAAATTATGATAAGAAATGTAAGAGTCATGTTTCATTCATGTTTTTTGTCCAGTGATACAACGAAAATAAACTTCGAAATATTATATTCATAACCCAACTTTTTCTATAATCACAATAAAACATGACAATGGTTCGAAAATGTTCCAAATATATCATAACAATGTCATCCAAACAAAAAACTGACCATAAAATTGTGAAAATGCATTTTTTTAGAAAAAAAGAAACTAGGATTATTTATGTCAGCCATTAAGCATTTCCTTGTTCAAATCCATGGTGATGTTAGACCTATAATCCATGGTGGTGCTATAATACCTATAATCCATGGTGGTGTTATACCTATAATACATGGTGGTGTTATACCTGTAATCCATGGTGATGTTAGACCAATAATACATGGTGGTGTTATACCTGTAATCCATGGTGGTGTTATACCTATAATCCATGGTGGTGTTATACCTGTATTCCATGGTGGTGTTATACATATAATCCATGGTGGTGTTATACCTGTAATCCATGGTGGTGTTATACCTGTAATCCATGGTGGTGTTATACTTATAATACATGGTGGTGTTATACCTGTAATCCATGGTGGTGTTATACCTGTATTCCATAGTGGTGTTATACCTATAATCCATGGTGATGTTATACATATAATCCATGGTGGTGTTATACCTATAATCCATGGTGGTGTTATACTTATAATACATGGTGGTGTTATACCTGTAATCCATGGTGGTGTTATACCTGTAATCCATGGTTATACCTGTAATCCATGGTGGTGTTATACCTACAATCCATGGTGGTGTTATACCTATAATCCATGGAGGTGTTTTACCTATAATCCATGGTGGTGTTATACGTATAATCCATGGTATACGTATAATCCATGGTGGTGTTATACGTATAATCCATGGTGGTGTTATTACTCAGCGACTTATCTTCGGTTATTTATCTATTTTAGTTGTAAAATTAAAAATGGTAGTTCCTCTTATTTCAGTTTAATATTGAAATTAGATAAATGATTAGTATTATTTAAAGTAAACCATTTTACATGCAGCGTCCTATAATCAAATGTGATATAATGAATGCTTGGAAGGTACTGTTTTAAATTGTTGTTTTGATCGATGTTGCCAAAACAACAACACAACAACATTACAATATTTCTTATAGCCCGCCGCGCCACTAATCATCTTTAAAACAATACTAATACATCAGCAATATCTACAACAGCTGCAGCAATAACAGTAGAAATCATATAACAAGAATGCTCTGCCTGCCAATTGTGTGAATGCGTATACGTTAATTAGTTTCACCTCCAACTTTTGTTCACTATATTCTTTTTTATATTTTCTTTGAGATGTTCGATTCATTTTCTTACAAAGTCTGTCGTCATGAACAACTGAAGCTTTTGTAAAACACACACCACATTTTGTAAATATGTTGTACCAGAGACATATAAACACACACCACGTTTTGTAGATATGTCCTCCCGGCAACAGTGGCTATGATGATAGATATACGACATTGTGTCTCATTATCATTCGTCTCTCACCACTGATTCGAGTGGGAAAGTTATCAGTTACTTGCGGAGACGGGGTGTGCTCGAGTACTTGTTAATCCCAGGATACAGTGGTTTGGTTAACTGATCGTCTGTTAGTCATCGATGGCATAAAAATGACGCTAATATTCAATCAATCAATCAATCAATCAATCAATCAATCAATCAATCAATCAATCAATTAATTGTAAATATGGTGTACCAGAGACATAAACACACACCTCGTTTTGTAAATATGTTGTACTAGAAACGTATAAACACACACCAAATTTGTAAATATGTTGTACCAGAAACATATAAACACACACCACGTTTTGTAAATATGTTGTACCAGAGACATATAAACACACACCACGTTTTGTAAATATGTTGTACCAGAGACATATAAACACACACCACGTTTTGTAAATATGTTGTACCAGAGACATATAAACACACACCACGTTTTGTAAATATGTTGTACCAGAGACATATAAACACACACCACGTTTTGTAAATATGTTGTACCAGAGACATATAAACACACACAACGTTTTGTAAATATGTTGTACCAGAGTCATATAAACACACACCACGTTTTGTAAACATGTTGTACCGGAGTCATATAAACTCACACCACGTTTTGTAAATATGTTGTACCAGAGACATATAAACACACACCACGTTTTGTAAATATGTTGTACCAGAGACATATAAACACACACCACGTTTTGTAAATATGTTGTACCAGAGACATATAAACACACACAACGTTTTGTAAATATGTTGTACCAGAGTCATATAAACACACACCACGTTTTGTAAATATGTTGTACCGGAGTCATATAAACACACACCACGTTTTGTAAATATGTTGTACCAGAGACATATAAACACACATCACATTTTGTAAATTTATATGACGTTCCAGAGACATATAAACACACACCACGTTTTGTAAATATGTTGTACCAGAGACATGTAAATACACACCACGTTTTGTAAATTTATATGTCGTAACAGAGATGTATAAACATATAATTAAGTCACCGGCTGTGCATGTTCGTAACGTCCGGCATGTGTATAACTCTGGAGGCAGTATACGTCATTGTTTATCAGGGCAGATGAAACAACAACATTACTTTGTATTGTGACTAGTTACTGACTAATTAACGGCTAGTTAGCGGCAGCTCGGTTGAGTCCAGCCGGGGTCACGTGTTTGGGGTCATGTTCCTAAACATATACCTATGGCTAGATGAAAACTTGTTTGCAGATGGAACGAGTACATTCTGTTTGGCATTTTTTCATCTTAACGAAATATACATTCATATAAATAAAAGTGTTAATTATGTGTATGGAATATAACAAAAGGAACGGCATTTCTTGATAAACATGCTAGCTTCTTTTGTGTCCTAATGGTTAAGCATCCGCCTCGGAAGCGAGAGGTCGAAGGTAGAAGGTGGAAGCACTTGGATTTTTTCTGATGCGGCCGGTTGCTCGCCCAGCAGCTAGTTAAATTGAGGGGTACCGAATGTCTAACAGACGGGCGCCTGGTAATGATAGCTTTCGGGAAGTAACTGTGTGCAGCAAGGTGTCTCATAAGCCCAGTGTGGTTGGACCTTCCAACAGGGGTGACACATTAATAAACAAACACTTTACTTTTACTAACTTTATACAAATACTTACGTAGCAAAACTACAATATCCAGGGTATATTAATATAAATGGTAAAATCAGTGACTTAATTACGTGTCTCTCGTCAAATATACTGTTTATTTCTTTAATTCATGATTAAAAATACAGTGCAACTACCATTATAATTTCATTGTTTCAGACAATTAATGCACTTAGAAATCTCTATCTGTCTTGTCTGTATTGTGTAAATATCTTGATAAAGGGTAACTTAAATATTAAACCAATGATACATTTAAACTTGTCCGGACAATACACAGCCAAAGTACAGCTCGCCATACTTATGTTCACAAAAAATATCTTATACTTTGTTTTAATTGTGATCTGTTAATCAGAAATACTTTGAATGTACTAAACAACAAACATTTTTCTTATTAAATCTTATTAAACTTAATAATATAGATTAGCTAAAAAATCTGGATAATATTTGTGTTTATCGTACTAACTAGGACCACCCCTGCAGGGCCGTACACAAACGATGTAATCATGGGGATGTGTTTCTGCCTTGGCTTATTTATTGTTGTTATACACTGCAGTTAGTTAGTGTGAGATTATCATAGGATTTGTTTTATTTATGCATAATTTCAATGATAAAATACAGGGCTTTCATTATAGCTGAAAGGATAACATTAAAAAAAGTGTCAAAGAAAGCACAAAACTATTTAAGTAAACTACGTTTATGCGCGACTACTTTGAAAATTAGTGACCGTCAATATTAGTTATTAGTAATATCACAGTGATATAACGTGGAGGTATCTTAAATAAATAGTTTTTTTATGTTTTTGTGATACCAATAAATACTAAAAAATAACGGATAACATTTTTTTAACAAATCAAATACGGATTTTTTTTACTTCTGGTAAAAAAATGGAAATTCTATAAAATACCACTAGCTTAAATGATATATTATTATAAAATAACATAAATATAATATTAGGTAGTCCATATAAAAAGGATAATATAATAAGGATTTTTTTCATAAATGTCATTTGATATATATTTTTGTTGCAATGGTAAAGTTTTATAACTTGACATAAACGCGTCGTTTATAATAGTACCGCTATGGATGCAATTGCCACATGACACTTAATTATGGACAATTTAAACTTAAGCAGCAATTGCAGTATGGTGTCATTTTGTTCTTATTAAATAATCAACATTCATAATTCGATATCGCTAGTGAATAACAGCTGGAGGCTAATAAATCGCATATTTTGCTCGCAGATTCACTTATTTATGTGCGTTTGTTTTGTCAGTAGAAGGGAGGACAAGAAGAATTTTACATTCGTTGTGTTTGTCTTTCGATATTTCAGTGTTTTTGTCTTTCGATATTACAGTGTTTTTGTCTTTCGATATTCCAGTGTTTTTGTCTTTCGATATTACAGTGATTTTGTCTTTCGAAATTTCAGTGTTTTTGTCTTTCGATATTACAGTGTTTTTGTCTTTCGGTATTTCAGTGATTTGGTCTTTCGATATTAGTGTTTTTATCTTTCGATATTACAGTGTTTTTGTCTTTCGATATTTCAGCGTTTTAGTCTTTCGATATTTCAGTGTGCAGCGTCTTTCGATATTTCAGTGTTTTTGTCTTTCGATATTTCAGTGTTTTTGTCTTTCGATATTTCAGTGTGCAGCTCTTCAATGGAAAATCTTCTAAGAAGATTATGGTTAATATTAGTTTCGTGTTGAATGCCGAAAGAAAAAACTAGAATATCAAACTAACGTCAATCTTCTTAGAACAGTGGGTTGAAATTAGTTTAATACCCGTGGTTTTTCTGTCCATATCAAACTTGGCACTAACTCTAAGCTGAATTAGAGACGAGTGTGAACATAGCAAACAATGGCGGTCCTTAAAATTGTCGCCTTGCGTGAAACAGAAGCACCAACATGTCAACTATAGATCGAGTCTTTTTTTCTTCTGTAAATAAATAAACTTGCGAAATAATTTAGGCATGATGATACTATAAGGTATCTAATTTTACATTCATTAATAACGATGTTCACAATATGATATTCATTAAAAATTTTAATACACAAATATTATATGAATGTAAACATTATGAGATAAAATAATGTACTCGTACTTTGGTTATAAGATTTAAGTATTTATATTGATAAATACAAGGCAGACAACTCAATGTTGGGATTATGTTTCAATTAATAGAGACTGAAGTTTGTATACAAAACACTGGGGTTAATGATGAGCCAGCACGGAAAGTCGGTGTAGCAGACGTTCCAAGCTGTACAGGAAACAATGTTTTATTGCATGACAAGTGAAGATATGTGGAGATAGGTTGTTGAGATGGATTTAAATATTCTCGTGTTGAAAAAGCAACGTGATTAATATTGAAAAAAAAAATGTTGTTTTTTTTCCACTGGAATATGTGTTTATGAAGGATAATTTAGTTTGATATCCTATTGCAGTTTTAGTATTAATTAAAGTTTACTGTAAGCTATACAGTATCAAAATGTATTGAAAGTGAGTTGAATATTCAAGGTGTGTGTTGAGAAATCGCTGCGATTAATATTCAAGGTTTCTTGTTTTAAAATCATTTTTATGGAATATATGCATTTTTAAATTTGATATCTGATTATAGTTTTAGTAATATTAGTGGTTAACATTCATTATCAAAAATGATAACAAGAAATGAAGTAGAATTAACCAAACGCTGATTTTAAGGGAATTCATCTAAGCATACACTTTCTCTTTTTATCTGGGAAGTAATTTAATTAATAAGATGTCATAACGATAATATAAACGTTTTCCCAAAACACATAATTTTTTTTCTCTCCAAAAAATATTATAATGGTTTGTTGGTTAACTTAGCAAACGAGTAGAACTGCAGGTATTCAGTATACATGCATATCACGTTTTGACATGAATATTAATGTATACATCATATTCATAAAAAGTATCAATAAAGATATGAAGCAAACATTTGAATATATATAAGTTTGTGTTTTTAGATATAAATCCCAATAACGAAAATAAAAACTGTAACCATTACGTGTCGACCCACATGCGGATTGTCTCGTTTTTTAACGGGAAAACAAGGCTGATTTTGAGTTTTTATCGACTCGGAATAAACTTTTATAAAGATGATACGGGGCAATCTCAATACTTTTATTTTTGTTTTTAGTGTATAAATCAGTTCTAATTTGTTAAATCGAATACCTGCTATTTAATTAGTCTTTACGTTGCAGTTTGATATTTAGAATATAGACTATTCACTCTATAGGGTGAACGTCTCTGTATTTCAATTCAGGAATCTTGGCATACGAAGGGTTGGAAGACTGAGAAATAATAGAGAAAAACAAACTCATATATTGAAACAAGGATTGGAGAGAATAAGTGTTGGATTAAAATATACAACAGATAGTGGACATGGAAGGTGCACGCGGATATAGAGGGTCCTCATTGTTCTCTCGGATTACATTTGTGTTAGTTATAATAGGGTTTTTAATTCACATGGTTGGATTTTATACGAACGCCTGGTCGACCTTGACTTTTGTTGGAAGGCTTCCACATAATGTGCCGGCAAAAGACTATTTTGGCTTGTGGAAATGGTGTCGGGTTACAACTTTTTTAATGGAGTGTCACAACTTTAAAAATTTAGGAGGTATAGTTGTACTGTGATATGATAACTTTAATGTTTGTATTTAATATATCGGATATACTGAGTATATAATATAAAAAACATTGACATGTTGGTACAGACCTACATGTTCAATGAACGTAACAATTATCCTCCTCTCTCTCTCTCTCTCTCTCTCTCTCTCTCTCTCTCTCTCTCTCTCTCTCTCTCTCTCTTTTCTCTCTTTTCTCTCCCCTCACTCTCCTATCACTTTCTCTCTTCCTCACCCCCTCTCTCAAGCATACTCAGTCACCAAACATGGTTTGGTTGATAATAAGAAAGTTGTCGTTTTGTGTGTGCTCTTTAATGCTGAATGCGGCAATGCAGCTCGCGTTAGAGATTGTTGGTTCGACCCCCAGCTTGGCCCGATGACCTCACCACAAACAACACTCACCACTGGTTTAATACATAGAACGGTCTTGAGATCGGTTCATATGGGCTTTTAGCTTTCGCCGCAATCAAGATAAATGAGACTAATCTATTGCTGGAAACGGGTTATGGTCATCCATGTGGCTGAGTCACGAGCCACGAATATCAAACCAACCTCAGTCCTCCCAATTTAACCAAGTACGTTTTGTGTATATAAAGTTCTTAGTAGACCCTTCCGCCACATGAAGATGTTCTACACAATAATAACCGATTCCTACCCTCGTCGACATAGTAGACCGGTTGATGGCGGATGCTGACGTCATACATGTCGAAACAAGCTAAACTAACACTTTAACTCGGTTTTAGTTAACACATCTTGATCGGTATTAATATCAATTCACTTTTCATATTACATTGTGCAGATTGAATTAAAACTGTCATTAATTATATTAAACATGTACATTATGTTAAGATTTATTTGTCTTGATAAATTGCACTTCCAGCCTCGCTGCATCGCCGGATAGTCCCGGTATTAGTGACGGTGTCCCACTAGTGAGCAATATATATATATTGTATTCATTGAAACGCACGTGCAACCACACGCGCACGCGCACGCATGGTCCAGCATATGGAGCAATTTAGGTTTCTCTGTAGAGTAGTCAAAGCTTTCTTTTTTACCAGATTATAGCATAGCTGTATTATTTGGTACAAAGTCATTATAATAATTCATTATATTATCCGATATCCTGAACTTTACATCGGTTGTGTGGATCTTGCAAAGCATAGTATATATGTATTGTCTAGTACAATCATTCACCACCATTATTAAGCGTCTGCTTGACTCAGGTATAACATACCTAAAACATCTTATCAGACGCTTCATCTGGTTGCCTAGCAACGGTTTGGAATAAATCCAGAAAGCGAAACTGGTATGTACCTTTTCCCCTCCACTCTCTGATTTTAGTGTTAGCATGATTAAGCAGGTTGGCATTTGTTATTTTCGACTATGAACCGCTGGTTTGTTCTTAACTCATATTTTTATATGTTACCATGGCAACCCATTTGTTTAGAAGCAGCAGCACATATTATCAATGATTGTAATACTGTTTGTTCTAAATTTATGAAACTCATAATGTAAAAAAGGTTAATGTATCATCTGCATAGCATACCATACAACTGTTTACCATGCAATACAACTGTATATCATGCATTTCAACTGTTTACCATGCAATACAACTGTATACCATGCAATTCAACTGTATACCATGCAATACAACTGTATACCATGCAATACAACTGTATACCATATACTACAATTGTATACCATGCAGTTCAACTGTATACAATACAATACAATTGTATGCCATGCAATACAACTGTATACCATGCAATACAACTGTATACCATGCAATTCAACTGTATACAATACAATACAATTGTATACCATGCAATACAACTGTATACCATGCAATACAACTGTATATCATGCATTTCAACTGTATACAATACATTACAACTGTATACCATGCAATTCAGCTGTATACAATACATTACGACTGTATACCATGCAGTACAACTGTATACCATGCAGTACAACTGTATACCATGCAGTTCAGCTGTATACAATACATTACGACTGTATACCATGCAGTACAACTGTATACCATGCAGTACAACTGTATACCATGCAATACAACCGCCTATCATAAAATACAGCAATATACAATACAATACAACTGTATACCATGTAATACAGTTACATGTCATACAATACAAATATATAGCATACAATATAATATTACCGTATACCATATGATACAATATATACAATACAAATGTGTAACATTTAAAGGTAATATAATCACTATGTTTAACGTGTCCTGTTATATTTTCAGCTTGGTTTGAGGCCACCCAGGCATTTGAGACTCTAGGATTCATCGCGTCGCTTGCGGCCCTCGTCCTCATCATTCTCTACATCTTCGTACCAGCCACTTCCGGCAAGAAGATCGTTTTCATCCTGTCCATGCTGGCCTGCTTTGCTGCTGGTAAGTTCTCGGTTTAAAATTATGTTAATGATTAACAAAATGTAAAAAAGATTGAATTGAATTTGATAATATGGAAGTTGACAATGGTTCGCTCATCTGAACAAAGCTGAGATGAGCAACTCCTGTCGGTGGGCTGTCCGTTGTTGCCAGTAATATAACCTCAATGGTGAGCTGAGCAACTCCTGTCGGTGGGCTGTCCGTTGTCGCCAGTAAAATATCCTCACTGATGAGATGAGCAACTCCTGTCGGTGGGCTGTCCGTTGTCGCCAGTAATATAACCTCAATGATGAGCTGAGCAACTCCTGTCGGTGGGCTGTCCTAACCTCAATGATGAGCTGAGCAACTCTTGTCGGTGGGCTGTCCGTTGTCGTTAGTAATATGTACTCAATGATGAGCTGAGCAACTCCTGTCGGTGGGCTGTCCGTTGTCGCCAGTAAAATAACCTCACTGATGAGCTGAGTAACTCCTGTCGGTGGGCTGTCCGTTGTCGCCAGTAATATAACCTCAATGATGAGCTGAGCAACTCCTGTCGGTGGGCTGTCCTAACCTCAATGATGAGCTGAGCAACTCCTGTCGGTGGGTTGTCCGTTGTCGCCAGTAATATAACCTCAATGATGAGCTGAGCAACTCCTGTCGGTGGGCTGTCCGTTGTCGCCAGTAATATAACCTCAATGATGAGCTGAGCAACTCCTGTCGGTGGGCTGTCCTTACCTCAATGATGAGCTGAGCAACTCCTGTCGGTGGGCTGTCCAAACCTTAATGATGAGCTGAGCAACTCCTGTCGGTGGGCTGTCCGTTGTCGTTAGTAATATAAACTCAATGATGAGCTGAGCAACTCCTGTCGGTGAGCTGTCTGTTGTCGTTAGTAATATATACTCAATGATAGCTGAGCAACTCCTGTCGGTGGGCTATCCGTTGTCGCCAGTAATATAACCTCAATGATGAGTTGAGTAACTCCTGTCGCAGGGCTGTCATAACCTCAATGATGAGCTGAGCAACTCCTGTCGGTGGGCTGTCCTAACCTCAATGATGAGCTGAGCAACTCCTGTCGGTGGGCTGTCCGTTGTCGTTAGTAATATATACTCAATGATGAGCTGAGCAACTCCTGTCGGTGGGCTGTCCGTTGTCGCCAGTAATATAACCTCAGTGATGAGCTGAGCAACTCCTGTCGGTGGGCTGTCATAACCTCAATGATGAGCTGAGCAACTCCTGTCGGTGGGCTGTCCGTTGTCGTTAGTAATATAAACTCACTGATGAGTTGAGCAGGGCGTGCTTTTATGTATTTTATTTATTTTACATGTCAATGATTTGATTTGATTGTTTCTTGGGTGTAACAGTGGACTATTGGCATGCCTATGACCTAGAATTGTTACCAGAGGCTGTTACTTTTGTACAGCGGCCTTTGTAAAATAGATTAGCGGATCGCAAACTGTATATAGACATACTTTAAAATGACAAATGCTCTTAAATCGTTAAACCAATTTCAGTAATATTCTAAAATTTTATCACGCTGTATGTTGACGTATGGCATCAATTTTATATTTTTACTGGCCAATGTTTATCACGTCATAACCATAGAATCAAACTAGTCGATAATCCTGTCAGCGATCGATATTGGCTCCAGTCAGAGAAAACTGCCACCTTGGTTTTTTATGGGAAATACGAAAACCTCACTAAATAAAAATGTTCGCACATACAGTGATGGGAGTGTACATTGATGGCAATTAATCGCCTACACTTTAAATATTTGACCTTTGGTTAAATGGAAGTTGTACCCAGAACTCTCGTTAATAACCATTCAACTTTTCAATTCTCATGTTTTTATGCATTATTGTAAATCTTACATACAATTTTTGTTAACTTTATCTCTGCAAGTCACTGACTACAGGACACCATACTGCAGGGTCGGGGGTTTGAGCATTCGTCGCGGTCACGTATGGTGTTCTTAAGAAAGACCTTTTATCCGCATATACCTTAAATAGTACTTGTGTTCTACACAGGAAGGCATATACTTAGTACTTGTGTTCTACACATGAAGGCATATACTTAGTACTTTTGTTCTACACATGAAGGCATATATATTTAGTACTTGTGTTCTACACATGAAGGCATATACTTAGTACTTGTGTTCTACACATGAAGGCATATATTTAGTACTTGTGTTTAGTACTTGTGTTCTACACATGAAGGCATATACTTAGTACTTGTGTTCTACACATGAAGGATTATATTTAGTACTTGTGTTCTACACATGAAGGCATATACTTAGTACTTGTGTTCTACACATGAAGGAATATACTTAGTACTTGTGTTTACACATGAAGGCATATACTTAGTACTTGTGTTCTACACATGAAGGCATATACTTAGTACTTGTGTTCTACACATGAAGGCATATACCTAGTACTTGTGTTCTACACATGAAGGCATATATTTAGTACTTGTGTTCTACACATGAAGGATTATATTTAGTACTTGTGTTCTACACAGGAAGGCATATACTTAGTACTTGTGTTCTACACAGGAAGGCATATACTTAATACTTGTGTTCTACACAGAAAGGCATATATTTAGTACTTGTGTTCTACACAGAAAAGCATATATTTAGTACTTGTGTTCTACACATGAAGGCATATATTTAGTACTTGTGATCTACACAGAAAGATTTCTAGCGTGATTATTTTTCGAAGTTGTTTTCACTTGTTTCACAATAGAACTAAAATAAATCAACTTATTAAACAAAAGTCACTGACTACTTCCCCACATATTCAAGATGCCAATCATCAC
Organism: Panopea generosa; assembly: GCA_029582155.1. Taxonomy (NCBI): domain Eukaryota; kingdom Metazoa; phylum Mollusca; class Bivalvia; order Adapedonta; family Hiatellidae; genus Panopea; species Panopea generosa. The sequence goes on along the minus strand of CM055904.1, from coordinate 31,372,155 downwards.
AAATATACTTACATACGAATACAATAAACTACATCATACCAGGTTAAATGTCAAGAAATTAATATCGCGGGACATGTTCTTGGTGTCTGTTTTTCGCCACGAACAGGTCCTCACTTCAAGAACAGCTCGCCTAAAGATGGTCTCGGTATCGTTTGTGTAACAAATACTCTTTGAATTGTTTGAATCCTGTCCACAGCAAGTGTTCTGTAATTCGTCCGCATACTTTGTGGTTTCTATACATGCTTCATTAATTTACAAACATTTTCGTTTCAGCTGGTTGCATCATCCTTGGAGTTATCATCTACGGTTCAAAGGTCGAGCATAACCTGTCGTGGTCATTTGTCCTTTGTACTATCGCCGGTATAATATTTGGCGTTTCCGGTATTCTCCTTGTGATTGACACGTTGAAACGTTAGATGTCGCTACACAAGTACGAAAACAAGATGTGACGTCATTTGAATCTCCTGCTGATTGCTGATCTATAAGCTACTTTGGAGGAAAAAGAAAAGAGTAAAGAAACAATTGAAATAATTAAAACTATTTAGTCCTATATCTTTATTTGTAACTCACAATACTCTGCTTGAAATTGTTTTAAGAGTAACCATAGCAACTAAAGTTTGACTTTTATTTTTTAACTATATGAAGTATTTTTATTCAACACGTTCTGGAAATATTTCTTTAAACAATTTTATAGTTATTTGCTTGATAGGTGATTGATATACAAAAGTTAAATGAAAGAAAACGATCATCGAGCAAAAATGCAAAATAATTTGGCTGTGCACAGTCTGACGTTGACGGGTTCCTTTCCCGACTATATCCGAATGAGGATAAATGTACGAAACATCGAGGTACTTCGAACGCTAAAAAGAAACGCTACAAATTTGAAACATCTAAAACTGTTTTAAAAACGTAATGTGTTCACGGATGAAAATTAATGTTTAGAAACGAAAAGATAAAAAAAGATATTTAATGGCATCATATCCTTACGAGGCAGGAATAGATTTTCATTTCAGGGATAAATGATAATGAATGCAAGGCTGAAGTAGGTCCGAAGTACCTCCTTGTATAACCGGGTTAGGGATGGAATTCATCGTATCGCAATGTTATTACAAGTAGATGACTTGGATGAAATGCTTGCTTACCGCTTAAAGCATACATGGACAAAGTGGTTAACGTATCGAGCTTTTTCAAAGGCATGGTCATTTATACGCAGCCGTGAATAAAAATGTTGCGTTCAATATGCGCACATTTAAGAACACCGGTTATTAGTAAATAGGGGAGACGACTATATACACTATTTTACCAATAACATATGAAGCTTTGATCTCCCTTGTAACTTTTTTAAGGATACAAAGAATGTAATAACTTTTTAAATTGGCTATTGGGTTGGGATTTGTTTTATTTTTATGTTTTCATTTGAATCAAGTTCTTTTATCTGTGCATACGTCAGAAAGCATTTTTCCTTTTTATATATATATATATACACGTGTATACATATGAGTGTTTTTTTACAGTCGTGTATTATACATGTAATTAATATCATATATTCTTAAAAGAAAACACATTTTTAATTAGCCGTTCATGTTTGGTACACATATAACATATGTTAAAACGTCAACAAGTGCATGAAGTTTTCTTCTTAGGCATGCATAAGACGCGCTGCATCGCTTGTTATGCATCACGATTCTCGTCTCGCCGCCGTATGACATGCTCTATTTCTGGAATTTCAGAGCGTCTAGCTCACGTACGTCTGATGTGGTTTACACTATTTATAGCGTCACTATAACAAAGTATATGCTAGAAGTGTAAGGGGTATGCAGTGTGACGGGGATCATTTTATATTTTCACCTGAAGTTGGCCGTGTGTCCTTAATCTTCGGTCGTTAGAGAGTCAGGTTTGTGTAAAGCCGGTCCCGGGCTCGAGCCCAGGGTAGCCGTGCACGTTATAGTATACAGTATTTCCACTCAGGGTTAACAACGCTGCCGTTTTCATTGCCATTTAAAAGACAGAATCAAATTCTTCTTCTGTTGATATTCAACAACATGAAATTAATACGAATCTTAACCTTCTCAGCTTCCAACATTGAAGAGGTACGCGTTTGAACACCAAAAAACGAATAGCGAATTTCTATCTGTCATGTATAAAGAGTAGTCCACAATATTCATCATACATGTCAAGAACTATTATTAAATCTTGTTAAATAATAAGTCTAGAACAAAAGGAAAAATGAATGAAAATTTGTATATATAACACAAATATGTGTGGCTAATTAGAAAATTGTTTACAGTATGTGTATGTAGCATATATTGTTCATATAACTTAAGGCAGCATATGCACCCTTCCTACAATATATATATATATATATGTTTGTAAAGGGTTTAAAACTGTAATTTATTCAGTTGCCTTTGTATATTTGATGAACTGTTTTATATATAAATAGTGATTTTTAGGCGAAATATAATGGAGAAAAAAAAACAACGCCATTGCTGGCGACCTATTCTAAAATTCTAATAATTATAGTTGGAGCAACTGGTATCCCGGCATGTTAATGTCGACTCAATAACAAACGACCACAAACGGTTTAAAGAGGTTAATCAAGATCAAAAGGAGGCACCTGTGTAAACGGAATCGCTGTCCCAAGATCAGATCACTAACTTCATATCGTTTGGGTTTTGGGCCCAACTCAGTCAAATCGCATGCCGTATTTCAGTTAAGTGTCTAAAAACCAACGAGACGATTTCGATTGTGTACAATCGCATCATCTCGCTAAAATGTGAATCTCTCTATTATTTGACAACTTGCCATTTTTAACGGTGCTTATATGTTTTTTTTATCCATTTACACATAATAGCTGCGTCTTTCTTTAGTGTTAGACTGGTTGCTTTCCTTTGATGTTTATTATAACGGTTTATAGTGTGCATGGTTAGACTAGGAACAGGGGACAGGAACTGTGTTTTTCCCAAATGCACGACAACAGTGGCTTCGTCAAATTCGTTAAAACGTAAAAATCGGTGACGTAATATTGAGATCACGGTCTTATTTGCACCATGTGCCTTAATATACATTAATGATCATTTTATTTATAATACATGTCCGCATGTAGGCCAATTTCAACAACTCTTCGCGTGTAGCTAGGCCAACATTAAAAATAATGAACATACTATAAAGATCGAGTTGATACAAGGTATCCTATCAACTGAACGTTCATAGTCCGTGCCTTATTGTCAATAAATAAACAGTTTATATATAGTTATAAAGTACAATGTTTAAAATCCTTCCAAATCAGCCTCATTTTTAGTGAGCGGCCGTGCGTGTGGTGATACAATCTAAACACGTAGACATGTTAATCGTACTTTCCATTTGTAATTGATGTCGACTTTCATTCATAGTTACATAGTGTGCATCAATGTTTCAAACCGCAATGGAGTGTAATAAATAATCTTGTTGTTGTAAATGTGACTGGGAAATAATTGCACATTCTTATTCTCTAACCTTGAATTATTATATGTTGTGATGTGTCCAGGGCTTTGTAATCATTTTGTAAATTTAACTATATTTTATACCTCAATGGCAAATACATGCATCTTAAAAAAGACAAAACTATTATTCAAATTTTTTTTACATAGTGTATTGTCATAAAACATGCGTCAAATGAGTCGGGTTATAGTATAACAAACTCTTTAACGTGGACCGCATAGCATAGTGGTTACGTATCGGACAAAATCGCAGGGTCATGAGTTCGAACCAATATGGCAATATGTAAATGAATAAAATATTATGAAGCCTTTGCAAACAAACGTTTACATACTCGAATGAAATGCCTTAATTCTTAATTTAGATCATAAAATGTGGGCAGAGGCATATTTCTACAGATTATAGATTGTTCTAGTTGTACTCTTTTGTACGTTGTTTTTATACTGTTTTTATTACATACGAGCAAACTCCCCTGGAAGTGTGCATGCATATCGTGCCTTGAGACTCTACATGTTTATAGTTCAAATTGTTCTAATTTTTATACCTGCTATTTGTGTTTTACGTCATTATATTTCAATAAATTAAAATCCTTATTTCCATCCGTTGTTACTGTATTAATTCCAAAATGTTACCGTGAACCAATTGATATTGTGTGCGCCACTTTTTTGCCGATCTGAACGTATCTCATATAAGGTTTGCCAGTCATATTACAGGCTCTCCGTCATTCAATATTGCTATAAAGGACGTCTCTGAAAATTTGTCGTAAATGTTCCATTCTGACTAAACTGTATTGGGTACCTGCCGTTAAGAAACGTTCTGTTAGGCCTAAATTAAAATATGGTCGTTATGCTTACCTATCTATCATTTTCATCTCTAAGTAGGTAAATTATTATAGTTTACATTTTGTATTGTGTCGAACAAAAACATCTAATTATTACCTTTTCCTTTCACATTATCCTTTGAAAGCGGTATAATGAATGGATGTTTCGTGAACCTCATTTTATGGATATGAGAAACCGTTTATGGAGCACTATGAGACCGTATAGAGCTCATGACGCATAGAGGATTCGGGGAGCCCTATGCACTAAGCCTCGACGAATAGAGCTCCCAGGAGCTCTATGCGTCAATTATACACATCAACTTTAAAACGGGTCTGACATCTTGACGCAAAGAACTCCCGAATTAAAAATGAAAGTCATACTGACTGTCACGTTATTTGCCTAGCCCTAAACGCCATCATTTTTATAATTGTGCAGTGTCTAAATGTCCATCAGCACTGTTGTATAAATCTACACTAAAGCTTCGTATTAGGACCATCTTTATAATAAAATTCAGATTTTTTCCTTTTGTTTAATGATAATTTTGATTCATAACAATATTGCCGCCCCCATGTTCGGTATAATGGCTGTTCATACGACGACGGATTAGTGTAATTTCGTTTAATTTAACTCCTGATATTGGACCACTAGTTGATCCCGTCGATCTTTTTCACTTCTTTATTTTATGTGAAGGTCAGGTATAGATAAGTCATTGTACGTTTATAAAGTGTGTACCAGGGGGTCGTTGTTGATTATGTATTGATTGTTATTCAGCATCTCGGTTACATCCGTGTTATTTTGTAAGAAATAGATGTTAAAGAGAAAATATGTTTCATGTGTTCAATGCATTAGAGAATTAATTATATTAATTGACATCATTCAATGATGATGATTGTGATACTGATAATGATGATAATGGTAATGGTGGAGACAATGTTAAAAATGAAGATAATGATAATGAAACAACAGTTATAAAAATTGTTATCGTTGTTGTTGAGGAAGAGGGGTTAGATATTGTACTAGTTCTCTAAATAGTTTTAATTAATATTGAAGTCGATAAATCCAAATGTAAGAGCTCTATGTGGGATTATGGGATATATTGACCGACGCTGGGGAGCTCTCTGCGGTTTTATAATCGACGTATAGTGTTTCTCGAGCTCTGTGTAGGATTATGGGGTATATTGACCGACGGTGGGGAGCTCTCTGCGGTTTTATAATCGACGTAAAGTATTTCTCGAGGAGCTCTATGTGGGATTATGGGGTATATTGACCGACGGTGGGGAGCTCTCTGCGGTTTTATAATCGAAGTATAGAGTTTCTCGAGGAGCCCTATGTGGGATTATGGGGTATATTGACCGACGGTGGGGAGCTCTCTGCGGTTTTATAATCGACGTATAGAGATTTTCGAGGAGCTCTATGTGGGATTATGGGATATATTGACCGACGGTTGGGAGCTCTCTGCGGTTTTATAATCGACGTATAGAGATTCTCGAGGAGCTCTATGTGGGATTATGGGGTATATTGACCGACGGTGGGGAGCTCTCTGCGGTTTTATAATCGGCGTATAGTGTTTCTCGAGGAGCTCTATGTGGGATTATGGGGTATATTGACCGACGGTGGGGAGCTCTCTGCGGTTTTATAATCGACGTATAGAGATTTTCGAGGAGCTCTATGTGGGATTATGGGATATATTGACCGACGGTTGGGAGCTCTCTGCGGTTTTATAATCGACGTATAGAGATTCTCGAGGAGCTCTATGTGGGATTATGGGGTATATTGACCGACGGTGGGGAGCTCTCTGCGGTTTTATAATCGGCGTATAGTGTTTCTCGAGGAGCTCTATGTGGGATTATGGGGTATATTGACCGACGGTGGGGAGCTCTCTGCGGTTTTATAATCGACGTATAGAGATTTTCGAGGAGCTCTATGTGGGATTATGGGATATATTGACCGACGGTTGGGAGCTCTCTGCGGTTTTATAATCGACGTATAGAGATTCTCGAGGAGCTCTATGTGGGATTATGGGGTATATTGACCGACGGTGGGGAGCTCTCTGCGGTTTTATAATCGGCGTATAGAGTTTCTCGAGGAGCCCTATGTGGGATTATGGGGTATATTGACCGACGGTGGGGAGCTCTCTGCGGTTTTATAATCGACGTATAGAGATTTTCGAGGAGCTCTATGTGGGATTATGGGATATATTGACCGACGGTTGGGAGCTCTCTGCGGTTTTATAATCGACGTATAGAGATTCTCGAGGAGCTCTATGTGGGATTATGGGGTATATTGACCGACGGTGGGGAGCTCTCTGCGGTTTTATAATCGGCGTATAGTGTTTCTCGAGGAGCTCTATGTGGGATTATGGGGTATATTGACCGACGGTGGGGAGCTCTCTGCAGTTTTATAATCGACGTATAGAGTTTCTCGAGGAGCTCTATGTGGGATTAAGGGGTATATTGACCGACGGTGGGGAGCTCTCTGCGGTTTTGTAATCGATGAATAGTGTTTCTAGAGGAGCTCTATGTGGGATTATGGGGTATATTGACCGATGGTGGGGAGCTCTCTGCGGTTTTATAATCGAATAATAGAGATTTTCGAGGAGCTCTATGTGGGATTATGCGGTATATTGACCGACGGTGGGGAGCTCACTGCGGTTTTATAATCGACGTATAGTGTTTCTCGAGGAGCTCTATGTGGGATTATGGGTATATTGACCGACGGTGGGGAGCTCTCTGCGGTTTTATAATCGACGTTTAGTGTTTCTCGAGGAGCTCTATGTTTGATTATGGGGTATATTGACCGACGGTGGGGAGCTCTCTGCAGTTTTATAATCGACGTATAGTGTTTCTCGAGGAGCTCTATGTGGGATTATGGGGTATATTGACCGACACTGGGGAGCGCTCTGCGGTTTTATAATCGACGTATAGAGTTTTTCGAGGAGCTTTATGTGGGATTATGGGGTATATTGACCAACGGTTGGGAGCTCTCTGCGGTTTTATAATCGACGTAAAGAGATTCTCGAGGAGCTCTATGTGGGATTATGGGGTATATTGACCGACGGTGGGGAGCTCGCTGCGGTTTTATAATCGACGTATATTATTTCTCGAGGAGCTCTATGTGGGATTATGGGTATATTGACCAACGGTTGGGAGCTCTCTGCGGTTTTATAATCGGCGTATAGTGTTTCTCGAGGAGCTCTATGTGGGATTATGGGGTATATTGACCGACGGTGGGGAGCGCTCTGCGGTTTTATAATCAACGTATAACGTTTCTCGAGGAGCTCTATGTGGGATTATGGAGTATATTGACCGATGGTGGGGAGCTCTCTGCGGTTTTATAATCTATGCATAGTGATTCTCGAGGAGCTCTATTTTGGATTATGGGGTATATTGACCGACAGTGGGGAGCTCTCTGCAGTTTCAAAATCGACGTATAGTGTTTCTCAAGGAGCTCTATGTGGGATTATGGCGTATATTGACCGACGGTGGGGAGCTCTCTGCGGTTTTATAATCGACGTATAGTGTTTCTCGAGGAGCTCTACGTGGGATTATGGGGTATATTGACCGACGGTGGGGAGCTCTCTGCAGCTTTATAATCGACGTATAGAGGTTCTCGAGGAGCTCTATGTGGGATTATGGGGTATATTGACCGACGGTGGGGAGCTCTCTGCAGTTTTCTAATCGACGTATAGTGTTTCTCGAGGTGCTCTATGTGGGATTATGGGGTATATTGACTGACGTTGGGGAGCTCTCTGCGGTTTTATAATCGACGTATAGTGTTTCTCGAGGAGCTCTATGTGGGATTATGGGGTATATTGACCGACGGTGGGGAGCTATCTGCGGTTTTATAATCGACGTATAGTGTTTCTCGAGGAGCTCTATGTGGGATTATGGGGTATATTGACCGACGGTGGGGAGCTCTCTGCGATTTTATAATCGACGTATAGTGTTTTTCGAGGAGCTCTATGTGGGATTATTGGATATATTGACCGACGTTGGGGAGCTCTCTGTGGTTTTATAATCGACGTATAGTGTTTCTCGAGGAGCTCTATGTGAGATTATGGGGGTATATTGACCGACAGTGGGGAGCTCTCTGCGGTTTTATAATCGACGTATAGAGATTCTCGAGGAGCTCTATTTGGGATTAATGGGTATATTGACCAACGGTGGGGAGCTCTCTGCGATTTTATAATCGACGTATAGAGATTCTCGAGGAGCTCTATGTGGGATTATGGGTATATTGACCGACGGTGGGGAGCTCTCTGCGGTTTTATAATCGACGTATAGAGTTTTTCGAGAAGTTCTATGTGGGATTATGCGGTATATTGACCGACGGTGGGGATCTCTCTGCGATTTTATAATCGACGTATATTATTTCTCGAGGAGCTCTACGTGGGATTATGGAGTATATTGACCGATGGTGGGGAGCGCTCTGCGGTTTTATAATCGACGTATAGAGATTCTCGAGGAGCTCTATGTGGGATTATGGGATATATTGACCGACGGTGGGGAGCTCTCTGCGGTTTTATAATCAACGTATAGAGTTTCTCTAGGAGCTCTATGTGGGATTATGGGATATATTGAGCAACAGTGGGGAGCTCTCTGCGGTTTTATAATCGACGTATAGAGATTCTCGATGAGCTCTATGTGGGATTATGGGGTATATTGACCGACGGTTGGGAACTCTCTGCGGTTTTATAATCGACGTATAGTGTTTTTCGAGGAGCTCTTTGTGGGATTATGGGGTATATTGACCGATGGTGGGGAGCTCTCTGCGGTTTTGTAATCGACGTATAGTGTTTCTTGAGGAGCTCTTTGTGGGATTATTGGATATATTGACCGACGGTGGGGAGCTCTCTGCGGTTTTATAATCGACGTATAGTGTTTTTCGAGGAGCTCTTTGTGGGATTATGGGTATATTGACCGACGGTGGGGAGCTCTCTGCGGTTTTATTATCGACGTATAGTGTTTCTCGTGGAGCTCTATGTGGGATTATGGGGTATATTGACCGACGGTGGGGAGCTCTCTGCAGTTTTATAATCGACGTATAGTGTTACTTGAGGAGCTCTCTGTGAGATTTTGGGGTATATTGACCGACGGTGGGGAGCTCTCTGCGGTTTTATAATCGACGTATAGAGTTCCTCGAGGAGCGCTATGTGGGATTATGGGGTATATTGACTGACGGTGGGGAGCTCTCTGCGGTTTTATAATCAACGTATAGTGTTTCTCGAGGAGCTTTAAGTGGGATTATTGGGCATATTGACCGACGGTGGGGAGCTCTCTGCGGTTTTATAATCGACGTATAGTGTTTCTCGAGGAGCTCTATGTGGGATTATGGGATATATGGACCGACGGTAGGGAGCTCTCTGTTTTTTTTATAATCGACGTATAGTGTTTCTCGAAGAGCTCTATGTGGGATTATGGGGTATACAGACCGACGGTGGGGAGCTCTCTGTGGTTTTATAATCGACGTATAGAGATTCTCGAGGAGCTCTATGTGGGATTATGGGGTATATTGACCGACGGTGGTGAGCTCTCTGCGGTTTTATAATCGACATATAGAGATTTTCGAGGAGCTCTATACGTGAGAAGCTCAATGCGGTCTCACAGAGCACTGTAGGGGTATCACAGAGCACTGCAGGGGTCTCACAGAGTATTGTAGGGGGTCTCACAAACCATTATAGGGGGTCTCACAGAGCATTGTATGGGGTCTCACAGAGTAATGTAGAGGAAACATTAGCCAGAGAAATGAAAAACGCATAATTCTTGTCATGATAAATAATTTTCTTATCGCCCAAGCGACACTCCGCAAATACAATAGAAACGTCAGATATGCAACGCAAAAAAACAATAAGTTGGGTGGGCGCGGGTGTAATACAATTATTAGAATATGGGCACTATTATAGGTAGGTAGGTAAAGGCAAGCAAACAATATTTTATTTTAGGCCTTACGAAGTTTCTTCATGATATAAGAAGTAACTGTGAGTTCTGTGACTGTAGTTATTTTCATAAAGATCGGTTAACGCTTAATGAAAAGTTATGTTTAATTGCAGTTATAAAACTTTTTGTGACGACAGGTTGAGTACATATGCACTCTCTAGTATTGATCAGGAGGCGATGTGGTTTAATGATCACTTATTTCTCACTGCTAAGGTCGTGGGTTCGAGACATGGTCTGTTCAAAAACTTCATGTGAGAAAATGTTCCATACTCTGTCTATTGACTATAATGGTCCTCCGTGGTTGAGTGGTATAAGTTGCCTTCTCAAGATCACAGCTAAGGTAGGTTCGAGTCCCATTCGCTCCAAAAACTTTGTGGGACTGGATACGCCATATGTAACCTGGTATGTATTGAAACTGGCATTAAAATTATTGGTTAGACGAAGTTCAACTCATAATGCTTGACGTGAATGGTATTTCTGTATCAGCTAATCGCCAACTACCAACCAGCTGCCAGTTGGGGATTCAGATTTTATATCAATTTACATACATTTTTTATTGATTATATTTTTAAACATATAAACACGAGTAAAACTATATAAATTAAATAGTAATTATAATGACGAATCCAAATCCCCAACTGGCAACTGGTCGGTAGTTGGTTATTCGGCTCCCGAACTGCCAACTACGAACTACCTACAAACTTTATACTCATACGTCGTTGTTGGTGTTCGAGTATGTCAGTATGACGCGAACCAGCACTGTCACGTGCTGAACTTCCAATGGCAATTAAAGTTAACACGGTAGTCTATAGTATGGACCCAGCTCTCCCGGTTGGGTGGGTCTGTTAAATAGCAATGTAGGTAAAGCCGCATTTGAGCACGTTGATTGGTCAGTTGCTACAACTGAAAATTTGAATGACGTCAAAGTTTCGTAAGTGTTCAATTGCTACGAATTGCGGGACAGACAAAGAATTCCCTGCTTTTTCATTGGTGGTTAATAGACCTGATTCAGGAGAAATCAGTTTCTGGGATAGACTATTAACACGGTGTACAAATGAAAACACGAAACATTTAAAAATACCCAAAACGTTAGAATTTAATTCCCACTGCCAATGAATTAATACAATATGATAATAATGCATACATGTAATAATGATTTTTATAAATACCCATACAACTATAATGGTCCCTGAAATAGTGCCACGAGCAAGTACATCGATGTAAAAGTATGCTTAATTAACCATGTGTAAAAATAAATGTAAAATTACCGAAATATTTTTTTCTGCAGAATAAGGAAAGGATAACACAGTTATTTTAAAGTTTGGCCGAATGATTAATCTTTCGTCTAACCCCAAAACCTAACCACGATTACTCCCAATATTGAATGAATGAATGAATGAATGAATGAATGAATGAATGAATGAATGAATGAATGAATGGGGTTTTACGTATTTACAGACACAATGTAGGGAAAGAAGATTTCAGGTTCACCCGACACGTACAAAAACAAATTAACATACATATTTAAAAAAATCACACCGATAAATGAATACGCGGAATGCACTTAGAACCTATATACCTGCAGAGTTTCAGAAAATTGTATCGTATTGACATGGTACCTCCTTGCAGAAAACGACGTATGTAACGTTAAATTGTGCTCAACGTTGACGTTATTTCATTCATGTATTGGTTTTTGTATTATTTTATTTACAAGAGCATAGCCAAATATTTGAATGTCGATTACTTCAAAGGAATCGTGATACTTTGTCTACGTAAACTATTAGAATGCATTATGCCATGTTCATGAACGGGGGCGTTCATAGTTTTTCGCCGTATTAAACCAACGTCGAACTGACATTGCTAATACTTAGTAGAGATCATGCTCGATACGAGATGTAAATAATTTCCTTTTTTTTCAATATTTTGGGACATCAACAGAAACTAAATTTACCCGTAATAACAATTTTCAAAAGACAATGTTCTGTGTTATTAATGTGGTAAATATAGTCAAAATATGATAACAGATGCATTTTCCGATAAAATTGCCGAGAGGAGGAAAATCATAGAGTACATTTTAAATACGAAATATCAGCCATTCAGACCAAAGTGAATACATTCCATTTCACATAAGCATGTTCCACAGAAATTTTACTTCAGTATAATATGATATCAGAGTTTATGTGTTCGCGATTTTCTAAAATAATCAAATTCATCATATACGTTTCAATTATATTTTTCGAATAACGTTGTCGATCAACAAGTTTTTAACTATGGGAAAAATGTGAAAATCGTGATAAAAAATGAATTAGGTAACACATAGTGAAACAATGAACTTATGCATACAAAGTATTAATGCAACCTTCATTTTATCAGTACAGTTTGGCTTTATTGACGAGACAACTGTTGTTGTTTTTTTCGGAACATTTACCATGTGCGTAATGAACAGTGTGTTGCGTAATAGCAGGTAAGTTTGTTGTGATAAAAAACAACGTCCGTTACCGCAAATTATGTTACTTTCTACCGTGTATAGAACTGACATTTTCCCTTTAGCGCCGTTTTTAAACGTAACATATTAAGCAGGGACCCGTGGTAAAGGTTAGTCCGGGACCCGTGGTAAAAGTTAGTCCGGGACCCGTGGTAAAGGTTAGGCCGGGATCCGTGGTAAAGGTTAGGCCGGGACCCGTGGTAAAGGTAAGTCCGGGACCCGTTTTATGCGACTCATTATCAAATAAAAACATGTAATCAAATTAAATTAAAAATCATGTCAACAGCATGCTTTTTACCCGTCATCTGAAAATATCTTTCAATCTGATATATAATAAGTTTAATTTTATTAACGATCAAGTACTCGGGGACATTTTTATATGTTTCTCATATTAATTTTATACCGTAAACTTGTACCATTACCGTAACTCAGAGTGTCGCTTCTTGCGACTCGTGTGGCTCCCTTGAACCACACAGGTGTTGGTAATTTAACCACAGTAATGAACATGACAAAACATGATAAATTGAACACGACACCTATTTGGAGGATTCCTACCCTTTTGCAGAGACTGACAGTGATTCTATTCTTACCCGGAACCACACGGGTCCCCAATATTGAATAGTTACAATGACTTGCATACTTCAAGACGAAAAATAACAAATGTACCTCCTGTTATGAGTTTACATCACAGATCCATCCAGTTCGAAAAGTGGACAGTATGCAAGTAAGCTAGACATGGTTGCGAAGAATACCAAACCACAGTCACGTAGTGAAAAACACATTCGTTGTGTCAGAAATCAGGGGTGTAGAAACAAATTTGATTGAAAGGGATGCGGCTAAATATTTTTCCAAACTTGATTTGTTCAAAAACGAATCAACTCAACAATGACATTTAATTATTAAACTTATAGTTTATTGTTAAAGGGAAATTATTAAAGCGGCTTTCAAAATAAATGTAGATTTAAAACAGTCCGGGAAATTAGCTAAAAATTGTAGACAAGTTTTAGAAAGTATTGGTACGGCAATGCCGCACCATGCCGCACATGTATCTACGCCCATGAGAGATAAAAATGAAATTGGTATAGAAACAACACGTTATATGTACCGAGTTAAAAGTGAGTACATATATAAAATGTCAGCTTGTTTACTCTTACTATTTCATGTAAAATTGCAGGAGGCTAATTATTGCATACGGAATACAAAATAACACACCAATTAAAACGACATTCTTACCAACTTTTTTCAAGTCTTTTGGTATTAAATACGTACTAAAATCGGTCGTGAGGTTGAACAACATATATGACAAAGGAAGGTAAATCAATGTCGCAAAAGCAAAATTGAGCAGACGATAGTTCGGGAAATATCCTATGAGATGTTTCGCGTTAGACTGTAAATATATGTGAAGTTGGGATAGATACGTTTCTAGGGTAATTTTTCCGAGCCATGCAAACATTTCTACATAGTAATGTCGTAAAACAGGAAATGCGTTTCGAATTACGATAAAGCAGATGATAGGAATACAAGAAGTGTATGGATGGATTTCGTTGTATGCATATTTATCTTTCTGCATACATAACATATACCAAATAAATAAAACTATAACAGCAACAGAAACAAGCAGACATTTGACCAACGTCTGCTTTATGAAATGTCCACTGTTTTCCAGTCTGTTGATAAAATTTTCAAAATGCGGGTAGTTGTATGCACACAGCATACCAATAAAACAAGCCCAATGATCTAACCCAGCTCTGAAAATCCATTCATGCATCGGATCAAATCTCGGATCATTATATTGTAAAATGAACCACAAGGGCCTGAAAACATTTTCTCGAACAACAGGTATTTCAAATATGAGAAAATTAGCCAAAAAATAAACACCTAATTTTATCGCCATTTTTGTAGAATCGTTGTTCCAAGATTTGAAGGTCGCCATGAACACATATACGGTTATAAACCAATAAGAGTGCATGGCGCAGATATAGTACAGCATATACTGGTTGCTGGTGACCACACATATACACGTGACAAGGAAGTTGAGCCGGAACTGCATCTTCAAAAATCGCCAAAATGAGTAGTCTTTTCGGATCCAGAAAAAGGAAAAGTTACCTGAAACGAGGGCAAACAATAACACGAGGTTTAAAGCCTCTTTAAACTTCCGGAATGCACACTTTTTTTATGATAACAAAAATGATTGTAATTAAATGTGTTTATAGTATTGCTAAATCCATTCATGTAGACCCCTTAGTGACTGATTTTAAAAAAGCGAGAAAACAAATAACTTCAATGGAAATGTGTATTTCTTAGACGAGGGGACATTTGACTTTTGTTTACATTTTTGTAATTCCGTAATGACTCGGTTGCTTTCCGACTGTACCTCCGCCAGTGTTCGGAAGTACGCAAATGAATACTGCAGTATTAGTATGCGGATTAAGACCGTTAGATAAGGGGTTCATTAACAAGATAAGAAAAGTTATGTCTTCACTAATATTATGTATATTTATAGGGTTTTCTCTTTTTAAAAAAAACATATATTGATGTCTGCAATAAAACTGTAGCGAACGTAGAACGCATTATATTGTTTATACGCACTGAAAAACAATGAGTACGGAATACTAGTTTGGTCTAGTAACTCTTGGTCAGGATCCTCCCTTGCATATACGCGTGTACTATCGCACGCGCTGTTACGTCACAAATCACTTTATCGCAGTTATTAAACAAGAGGGCCAAGATGGCTCTTTATCGCTCACCTGACTGACATTGAGTCACCCAACTTAAGTAGATTATATAATACATGTACACTCAAAATTAAAAAAAAGAAAGACGGGCGAGTAGTTAGAATTTTGATTTGTTTGATGATGAAACAGATGCATAGAAGAGTTCAAACTTGGTAGAGGTTCAGCCATGGTAAATGTCAGTGAAATTACATCAAAATCAGTCAGTATATTCTGACAGAAAGGCTTTTGAAGTTTTTATTATAGCTGCCCATATTGTAAACTAGCACCTCATTGTGGTGGTCATGTTTTTTAACAAATCACAACGGCTTAAACAAACTTGGTAAAGGGTCACTCAAAGAACATTTCTGCGAAATTGTTTTAAAATCGATCTGGTGGTTTCTGACAAGAAGATTTTTTAAGTTTTTACTATAGCTTAAATAGTTAACTAACCCCACCCCCTGGCCGCCATGTTTTTTGACGAATCACTACGATTTGAACAAACCTGGTGAAGTGTCCTCCAAGGAACATTTCTGTGAAATTATTTTAAAATCGAGCCAGTAGTTTCTGACAAGAAGATTTTTTAAGTTTTTACTTATTAAACTTGCCTCGCCCCCTGGCGGCTATGTTTTACACGAATCAAGATGGCTTGAACAAACTTGGTAGAGGGTCACCCAAGGAACATTTCTGTGAAAGTATTTTCAAATTGAGCGAGTAGTTTCTGACAAGAAGATTTTTTTAAGTTTATACTCATTAATCTTGCCCCGCCCCCTGGTCGCCATGTTTCTTTGACGAATCAAGATGGCTTGAACAAACTTGGTAGAGGGTCACCCAAGGAACATTTATGTGAAGTTATATAAAAATTGGCCCAGTGGTTTCAGAGGAGAAGTTGTTATAAAAAATTAACGAAGGACGACGGAAACCAGGCGATCACAAAAGCTCACATGTGAGCCTTCGGATGTTTGACCACATCCCCAACATTTCCCCATACTATTTTTCTCTCTGAAGTGAATTGCTCATATATTACCGACTGACGCGTTTCCGAACAAGCTTCGTAACAACCCCTCTCCCCCACCGCCCAAAAGTCTCTCAGTGATCAAATAAATACGTTTTCTATCATCTGGAAGAGTAAAACCGACTTAAATTAAAACTTAAAACGACCGTTTCTGAAGTTTAATGAGCCTTTAAGTTGTTGTTTTTATACACGGTTATAAACCATAAAAGACACACATGCCATAATTATGTTCTGATTAATGTGGGATGTTTGTAGTCAACATTACGCCATTTTCAACAAATATGTCACCCAGTTTATTGGTGTTGGAACAACCCAGTTGCAAATTGCATAAAATCATCGTCACTCTACAAGCAACTGTAAAACATGAAATGTTTGGACCGAGCAGAGATCGAACCCGCGACTTCAGCAATGTAACGACATCAACCGTTCACGTTCATACCATTACCAGTTATACACGTCGGAGTGTGTATAAGTCACAGTCCTTCTTGAAGTAACTATCAAACATTTTACTTTAATTATTCGACTGATTAACTGAATGAATATTTAGGGTCATTTTATGCCGTCGAGGGCTAACAGACAATCAGTTAACCTAATCACTGTTTCCTGCGATCCTAGAAGGTTAACCAGTACTCTAGCACACTCCATCTCCGCAAGTAACTGATAACTATCCCACTTGAATCAGCGGTGAGACGAATGATAATGAGACGCAACGTTGTATATCAATCATCACGGAGACTGTGGCCGAGCGGGGATTCGAACTCACGAACGCTGGATTGATAGTCAGACGCTCTACCGACTGAGCGTATCAAGCCCGGCACTTTAATTATTTGAACAGACCGTATGACTGATTTTTTTGTTTTGATGTTGACATTACTTTCCAAAATATAAATGTTTTTTGTTCCGGTGTCAAAACTATTTATACCACAGAAAGCATTGAAGCTATAAATACATATAGAATGTTTGCGGTGATTATTTTTAGACAAAGCCCAACCGTTATGTGCAATATATTTACATACGTGACGTAACGCTTTTATTTAACCTATATATATATATATATATATAGAATTGTGCCTTTTTATTTCCATGAGCGCATTCCCATGGACGGTCATTTTAGATGTGGTTATACTTTTAGATAAAACAACAACCTTTCGAAGATTTGTGATTGTTTATGACGTCAAAACTGTCACGCTTGACAAATGATAATGAGACACAATGTCGTATATCATCGGGCGGGGATTTGAACTCACGACTCCTGGATTGACAGTCAGACGCGCTATCGACTGAACTAGTCGGGCCCGGCAGAAAGTGAAGAATAGGAAATGGATGAGTTGTGTTAGGGGCCATTTCACTAACGGTAAGTCTTAAGATTTGTACGAACAAGTCGTGCCACCCAGGACCGTTATTTACGCAGTATTTTTTCAATTTTTGAAAAAATACTACTTACAAAGCTAGCGGAAGTTGGTAAAATGCTGTAAGTAAAACACTAAATTAAGTTCCTGACTCATTTTTCATATCTTTAAATCTTACGGTAAGAAGTTCGTAAACTCACGAACGTTAGTGAAACGGGGCCCTGGTTCGTTTACCAACTTCAACGTAAGAGTTTAACACATCAATTATTGATGTATCAGTGATACATGCATATAGATGGAAACATGAGACACGATAGTGTAAGTAGATTTTATGAATAATATAGATATTATATAGGATATTACGTGTCGAACCCCGTGAGATATGAATTAATATAATTACATGCTACAAACATAGTTAATATAAACCCCTTAGGCACTTACTTTGTCAATGGCACATGTAACTTTATATTTCATAAATATTTATTTTGAAAAGGGTTTAACCCCATTTTTAACACATTTCAGACAATATATATGGCATATCAAGAGGACCCCAGAAGAACCACCGCCCTTCCGCAAGTAATTGACAAACTTTCTCACATAACGTTTTTGGAGCGAGCGGGACTCGAACCTCTGACCTTAGCGATGAGAGCTAAGTGGTGTTGAGACGTCTACTAAGACCACTCGGCCACAGAGGACCCTTTATGAACATCTAACAAGCATATTCAATTCTATTGGTGTAGGAAGACCTCAGAATGAATCTGAGTAGAACCACCGTCCTACCGCAAGTAACTGGTACACACTTTCTCATATAAAGGTTTTAGACCGAACGAGACTCGAACTTTGCGGAGAGAGTGAAGTGGCCTTTAGACGGCACCTGAGATCACTCGGCTACGGTAATAAGAGTTTTAATAAGGTTAATTAATCTATTATAGCTCGAGGCATCCGTTTTATAAAATTTACAAAAAAAGAAAAATCTTACAATGAAAATTCGATCATGTATCACTGCGAATATGGTATATTCATAAACAAATGAACTGGTCGGCAAATAATCATGACGTTCTATGTGTTTTAAATGGTAAAAGTGTATTGATTCTTGGATATTGAAAAGTTTATGTCTATAATTGTTTTTATAAATCTTGCCAAGAGTTTGAAAAAACAACGGAATTATGGACCATATACCTGATCTGTGTGGAGCAGGTGGTGGTGGTGGTGGTGGTGCTCGTGGGGGGGGGGGGGGGGGGGGGTAACAAATAACTACGTGTGTTCCGAGAGTGCCTTGAGTAATAACTGAGCCAATTTATCTCCATTGACCGGGTAACTGACCAATCAGAGACGAGCTAATCCGTCATGCTCCCAGCAGAGCTAATTGCGTATGTGTGAAAAGGCTAGCGATAAGACCTGTGCGGTCCGAGAATGTCTAGATTAGTAACTAAGATAAAGGATCTCCACTGACCCGGTAACTGACCAAACATTGACGAGCTAAACGGTGATGCTTCCCACTGAGCTTGTGTATAAGTCCGGTGAGGCTTGCGATAAAAACTGATTATACAATACACGCTGCCCTTAGCTCGAGTTATAAAACGCGCTATGATTTTCATAGCTATTATATATGGGTGGTTACATCTGTACAGCGGCCTATGGGGAATAGAACAGCAAACCGTAACTTATATTGGCGTTCTTTTCATATTTATTAATAGTATGAAAGGTTGACACACGTCTTAAACGGCAGACGACAATTATTATGGTTTAACCATACAAGCGCTTGTAAACATGTTACTCAACACAACAGAACATACATTTATTTGACTCATACATAGTATATCGTCATATAACAAACATATATACAACACAGCAAATAAATGTGAAAATATCAATGTCCGGAATCTTCCGAGAATAAGAATAAGAAAAATGTTAACTAGTGTTGGCGATATCATATCTCTGCCTGTCTGTCTGTCTGTCTGTCTGTCTGTCTGTCTGTCTGTCTGTCTGTCTGTCTGTCTGTCTGTCTGTCTGTCTGTCTGTCTGTCTGTCTGTCTGTCTGTCTGTCTGTCTGTCTGTCTGTCTGTCTGTCTGTCTGTCTGTCTGTCTGTCTGTCTGTCTGTCTGTCTGTCTGTCTGTCTGTCTGTCTGTCTGTCTGTCTGTCTGTCTGTCTGTCTGTCTGTCTGTCTGTCACACCAACATACCAACACCAACACACACACACACTCTACCCCCCCCTCTCTCTCTCTCTCTCTCTCTCTCTCTCTCTCTCTCTCTCTCTCTCTCTCTCTCTCTCTCTCTCTCTCTCTCTGTCTCCCTCTCTCTCAGAGTGTTCAATCATAACAGTCGTTAAAGTCTATAAAAGATTACAATCTGTATATAAGGCTGTTAGCAAATTAATTAAGAATGCACAAATATAGCCAAGCATACAATAATTATAAATCCTGCAGGAATGTAGGACAAGAGCACCACCGGAGGGTGCTGACGTTTCGTAATTTTTCTATCAAGAATGCCAATGTTAGTAATGTTAACCTTGATTTAACATGATGGTGATCACTTTACAGAATCTATACATATTACTACAGAATAAAGTAGATTTTAAAAAATCAAAGCTAAAAATTTTTTTTTCAGAGTCCAAAGTATGGAACAATAGGTAAATAAGCCATAAACACTGTTAATATTACATGATACATAAGCAGTTTGTTTTGAAACAGAAATTGCCAAGCTAAACATAAAGCTTCGGCTGGACAACGACGACGAGGTCGACGACAACGACAACAACGACGACGACGTCATTGTCATGACATTAGCTCTTTGTCCCCACCCCCTCCCAAAAAGACACATTAAAATTAGTTATTACAAAAAAATGAACGTAAAAACTTGATATTTATAAATCTGCAGAGTTTCAGAAAAGTATATTCAATATTGAGTTGTTGCCTTTTACGACGTGCAACAACTACAGTGGTCTAATTTAATTCAAGATGAAGGAGATAGAAGTAAAACTCTAATTCTCTCTTTCATCTTTTTTCAGGGCTTTATATTGTATTGGTTTATTTTTTCAACCATGTGTTAAAAAGTCAGTATTTTGGAAATGAACACTGAAAATGTAATGCTGATACCAGATTTCTAGGCAATTCTGTGTCATTTTAGAATTGATGGTTCGAACCGTATCCAGGGCGAATAGCTGACATAGTATTACTCTGGAAATTGATAGGTTTCACAAAAACTGGTCAAAGTATGCTTTTTTGTTTAAAATTGCATATCTTGAACCAATGAAGAATCTGAGCCGAGACACATGGTGCAGATGTGTTACACTGTGTTTTCGATACTAATGCTACAGTGGAGAAATGTTATAGTGATGTGAGACGTGTAACCACACGGGGATTGATAACTGAACAGTTACGAGAACCATAAAAGATAACAGGGACTTGCTACCCGTTTGGAAGATTCGTGGTTATCCTTCTTCAAAAAAATATAGTTCTCTTTTCTTCCCGTATTCACCTAGGTTACTACTATTCAGTATCTGATGTTACGAACAAGCATAGATGTTACATTTTGAACATCTCCCTGAATATTTATTTCCAATATCTAATAGGCCCGCAGGCACATCTGGTACATGATGTATACACAAATATATGTCCGACATTAGTTTTTTAAAGATAATTAACAGCCACAATGTGTTATTTTAAGATAATTTATGCAACAGGTGATATCGACCATGAAATAATGCTCTGTTAAAGGGACACATGGCAATTTTGATGTAACTTTTATTTAACGCTAATTCTGAATATTCTGCATGATGTTAATATGAAATAAACCCAACACATATGAATGCAGCCCTTAAATTTCGTTTGTATGTGTAAGAACTATGACTCTACTCAGGTACATATACGTAAATCTCATTTCTTCATCCACCATTAAAGGGACACACGGCAATTTTTGATAATTGACATGTATCACCGAAAATTACATATCTACATGATGCACTTATGAAATGGAAATACCCGGGTATGTGTACAGACCCTTTGTTTCGTTTTTATTTTTGGAAAGGGGCGTAATGACGACGACATATATGACGATACTACATATACATCTGATAATATATGGCTTAATTTAAGAAAATTCTGATAGTGTTATGTGTTGCGCTCTACATTACATACTTGTATAGGTATTTTGGCATGTATAAGAGTTTGAACATGTTCTGAATCATTTATATGCGCCGCCTCATTTTTTCCCTGTAAATTCACAATTCAAATATGACAATGCTGCCATAATGTTTAAAACACATCAATAATGCCATTCAAATAAATAAATGAGCATTTAAATAAGGAAAATGCATTTTAAAGATGAAGAAATGAGGATTATTTATAACCGCCATGAAGCAATTCCATTTTCCAATGGTGGAGCTATGCCTTGACCGATATTTTTTTTATTTAACGGTGCACCGATAATATATACCGCCGCACCGTTAAAATATATAGGTGCACCGTTAAAAGTGTTGGTCCATCGTTATTATATATAGATACACCATTATACCGGTGCACCGCTATATTATATCGCTATCATTCTCAACTGTACCACGTGACACTACCGATATGCGAAAATGACCGCTACAAAACGAGCTGATATATCTTTATGGACTCGAATTTATGCATATTGATACTATTAATAGAAAGCTGAACTCATAGCTATTCATATTATCCTGTTTTATACACAGGGTTGCGTTCCCCTTTAAGGTATGTTACCAACTTGTACAAATTGCACCTGTGCGACAAAACATTAATGTTGCTGTGGTACTGTGGCGTGAAGCTTTCTACATAAGCAATATGACAATATGCCGCAGACTGACAATTTAGATTGTCGAAGCACAAAAAGGCAACCAAACAGATTGTAAGTTGCATTGTTATCTTACAGGGATGAAGTAGTCAAAGACCCCTAAAAGACATGCTTTCAAATAGGAACGTTTTATTTAATTGTAAATTCAGCTATATTTAGATACGCTTTTAATATTTTCATATTTAATTAGTTAACTCTTCAATATAGAAGGAAAATAAGGTTGTGGTTAATTCTGTTGAATATGGAAATACCGAACAGTAACAGCGAACAAACTTATTTCAGTCTGATTTCATTCCACATTTTAACTTATAAGGCTTACATTAATTGATTTCAACTTGTTTTTTTCGATAACGAAACAAGTTCTTATAACTTAAACAACTTGGACCTTCTCTGGTAGAACCACATATAATAAAAAAGTGTAGAATAATGCCATATTCATAATTTGGAGGTGAACTTTGAAAAGATTTTTGATTTAAACATAAGGCATATCATTATACCAGTGAGTAAAATATTATGCAAATTAAAACATCAGTATTCCCACAGATATATTTGTTTTCACATAAATAAGAGTACGGTTCGAATCCCTGCTATGAAAGAAAACGGGAACGGCATCTATTACTCAGGGTTCGTTTCGCACAAGTCATGTAGACTCGTTCATTTATATCCCTGAAATATACTTGTACCTTGTTTCGTAATCATTTAATATATGGTTAAAATAAATCAAATTTGAATGAGCCTTACCAAATCCCGTCATCCAGACGTACGCCGCTATATACACCCGGATCCAGTTGTACCACTCCTTCGCTGCAAACACGTGGTACCAGACAAACATGACCTGCATCCAACCCTTCCATTCTTCCGTCTGATCTCTAGATTATTTGTAAATAATTGTTCATTTTTTAAATATTAATAATGATAATAATAATAATAAAAATAAATATGAGTCCATCATTAGGCACTCAACTCGTGGTTATATGTATATACATGATGCATGGTAATATTAACTAATGTATTAGTAAGTTGTAGTTGTATGGTGTTTAGCGTCGCTTTCAACAATTTTTCAGTCATATCGTGATGGTGTCTACTTGAGACTGTATTCTAAGCGCTGTCACACTGGAGTATCATGCCGCAGACACATGGTATGATACCCCACCCAGTCACATTATACTGACACCGGGCGGACCAGACCTAGAAATCTCCTCTAAATGCTGAGCGTCAAGCGAGGAAGCTTCTAGTACCATTTTTAAAGTCTTTGGTATGACCTGGTCGGGGATTGAACCCACGACCTTCCGCATGCGAGGCGGACGCTCTATCACTAGACCACGCCACGGTCTAAATAATGTATTATCAAATGTATCATAATGTCAAGTATGAAATTAAAGTGACGTCAGCCTATTCAAAACTGTTAGCGCCATCTAATGACTTCGAGCATGATTTGTCTAAGTTGTAATAACTTGTATCGAAGTAAAATAAATGCGTTTGAACTAACCGAACTCATGGTTGGGATAGCCAACGAGCTGACTTTCCTTACACAAGTGTGAGCAGGTGTAACGTTGTAAACTGACCCCCATAGAATAATGACCCCCGGTCATTATTTTATATAGAATAGTGACTCCCCGGTCATAATATTATGACTCCCCCACACGTAGAAAAATGACCCTCACATAGAATTGTGACCCCCTATAGAATAACGACCCCCTAACCCAAACCCTAACCCTAACCCATCTAAGGTACACTTACAACATAATTATCCCCACCGATAGGCATCGGAGGAGAATATGGTAATGGCACCCGTCCGTGCGTGCGTACGTGCGTGCGTACGTGCAACATTTCTTTTGTGACCGCAACTCTCCATTCATTATTGGACGGAATTAATTCAAACTTTCAGGGATTACTACTACCGATGCCTAGTTGTGCAGAAAAAAAAATGGATTTGCTCCACCTGTTCGGGAGTTATGGCCCTTAAATTCGAACAACATCTTATTGTCATGGGCGTCACAGGTCGTAAAACATGGGACTTCCCCACAACCGATTTGCATATTTTATGCCTTATATTGATATATTTGTTTACTTTTTCTACTTAAAAACGCCTGAAAAGTGACACAAATACCCCAAATCCAAAGAAGGATGTCTCTTCAACAATATACTGAAATTTGAATAATTTCTAACGACGAGGAGCGTCACAGGTTATAAAACCACTGGGCTACCCCACACCCGTTTTTGCCTATTTTTGGAGGTATATATGAGTGACATATAGGTGACATAAAGAAGGTTAAGGGTATTTGACATCACTTTCAGGGGTGGCATTATCTTTCTAGTCTGGTTTTCTTCGGGTTTCAGTGTTTATCAAATGCCATATCTGGAGAAGCAAAGAAACAAATCTTCTCCGTAAAATAGGCTATATAAAGGCCCAAAATCGATGACGAACCAGCATATAAAATAGATTTCCAAATGTTTCTATTTTCGTAAATGCTTTATTTCTAAAGGATGATCTCAATTTCTATCAAGAAAACATGACCAGAATCATTTCCGATGACTAATAAAAGATGATAATACACTGTTTGTAAACACAACCAAATTATCCTCCAGCCTAAATATCGGTTCTCTCTATTTCTATAGTAACCTTAAAACGACTTAGGTATATCTTCTATTATTGTAATACTTCTCTTTGAGTACAATAATGATAATTCAAATGAAAATCATTTTAAATTTCATTTTCAATAGATGTACGCTTATTTCTTAGCGGGGCCTCTAAGTTATACTGCTGTTGTGTCAGCTGTAGACGCAGCAGCAGCAGCAGCAGCAGTAGCAGTAACAACAACAACAACAACAACAACAACAACAACAACAACAACAACAACAACAACAACAACAACAACAACAACAAATATAAGCAATAGAAACACGACAGTGACTTGAATTGATATAAAGTATGTTAGTAATAGGTTAGGTGGGGGTCAATATTTTATAGATAAAATCGGGGGGGGGGGGGGGGGGGGGGGGGATTATTTTATAAGGGGTGTCAGTATTTTATAGAAAGGGGTCATTATTCTTTATAAAACGTTCTTTACAACGTTACACCGGCCCGATTAGCTCAGTCGGTAGCGCGTCTGACTATCAATCCTGAGGTTGGAGTTCGAATCCCCGCTCGCCCGCAGTCTCAGTGTTGATTGATATACGACATTGCGTCTCAGTATCATTTGTCTTTTACCGCTGATTCAAGTGGG
Source organism: Panopea generosa (assembly GCA_029582155.1). Lineage (NCBI taxonomy): Eukaryota > Metazoa > Mollusca > Bivalvia > Adapedonta > Hiatellidae > Panopea > Panopea generosa. Next base: position 31,346,322 of record CM055904.1, on the reverse strand, counting down.
GAAGTTATCAGTTACTCTCGGAGGTTAACAAGTGCTCGAGAACTTGTTAACCTTCGAGGAACACAGGAAACAGTGGTTAGGTTAACTGATCGTCTGTTAGCACTCAACGGCATAAAAACGACGCTAAATATTCAATCAATTCAATACACAAGTGTGGAAAAAACACAAAAAAAAACAACAACACAAAACAAATGCATTGTTCACATTTTTAAAATGAAGAATGTTCAGAAGATTTTGCACACGATATGCAGAATTGTTTTAAGTGCATTTAGTTACTTTAGTCATTTTACAATTCTCAGCCCGAGTTTATAAACGTAACTTAACAAAAAAGGGATATCTGACAAATGTATCAAATACCTTTTATAGTTAGTATTTAAACCTGTGTGATTCCTGATGATTTATCATATAGTATGTTAAATATCAGTTTCATAAAATAATACTGTTTTGGCAATCAATAGAAAACTGTATTTGACTTTAATCTGAAAATTCATACAAATCAAATCAAAGAATTTTTGACGATAAAATAATCAACAATATTCGATGCTATTCGATTTCTGATCAAATGACAACAGGTAAATTTATTATCAAATTAAAACATATCAATTTATCTTGATCAAGGCGACTGTTTACAGATTAAATAACATTTTGCCAACAGCATTTACGGTCTTGTTTGTTAATTTGGTCACTGACCTTCTCATGGGTCAGAACACCGATGAGATATATATGAGCATAGGACGGATGGCAATTAGCAACATTACGGTTTAGTTTGTCCACTGTACATGTTATCCTTACTAATGAGTAAACATTTGTTCTCACTTCAATCCTATGTGGTCATTTAATAGCTTATGTTGTCAAATAATCATTTTGAAAAAAATAAATTTTCAAGTTGATGAAAATCTCAAGTGGAGATGTTCAGTGAAACTAGGGTCTTGTCGCTAACTCTGAAAGTTGAATACTTTAATTTGTCCAATGTTTGTCTATTGAAGTCGATAAATAGGGAACGTTTTTAATAGCTTTGGATGCCCAATATGGCGGACAAGGTCGATCTCATTCTGATTAGGACCAGCGTGCGGTATCTGAAGCGTGGATTTAAAGATTTCAATGGGCCTCAGGCTGCAGTTCTCGTAAGCATGATCCTGTGGATTGGGCATGTCATTAAAATACAAGAATGTGTCATGACCGCAGACGAATCTTGTCTTTAGAAAAACGATATTTTATCAGATTGCAGCTTTTTATATTCTTTCAGCATTTTGAAATGTTCAAGGCTTTTCCGTTTGGTTTTCAATTTATGTCTGTATTGATTTATTATCATTCCATTCCTGTGTATCATAATTTATGATTTCTTCAATATTCGCAATTGTTTATTTTGCATCTGGAGGTCAGATTCGGACGACGAGACCTCAGTGTCGATATAGGTAAAGCTTTGCTACATTTGAGCTACGTTCAATATCGTTAACAGCAAACACGTGTGTTGCCTGGTTCCGCTAATGTGAGGTTGAGCCATTGTCCAGGAAAATATGTTAGCTAACGTTAACCAACATTTGACTGAGCTGAACGCAGCCCAGGGTTACATGTTTTAGTATTGAAGCAGTTCAGAACAGAAGCCAATAATTGCTATTAATTAACATTATTTACGTAATTTATTGTACAAATTATTTAAAAAACACACTTATACAATACAAAAAACAATGGCTACTAACAAACCTGTTCAATATTTTATCCGTTGTTGGTTTTAAGGTAAGAAAACAGCCTACAAGGAACAGCAAAAAGACAAGGAATAAAAATGTATCCCTGTCGTAAACCCTCTCCAACATGGGGAATATCTGTAACAGATCAAAAACAGAATTGTTTTTAAAATGAAAATAATAACAATCTTTAATATTAATTATCATATTACTATTATTTCTAATATTACTAGTAATCATCATCATCGTCGTCGTCACCACCACCACCATCATCACCATCCCTTTTTATGTTGATACTTGTGCAGTGCTCTGGCAAAACCAACAATATACCACAGATTCTATCCGATTTCTTCGATTGTAAATATTTTAGAAGATTAAACAAACTTTTTTTCTGCTTTTTTTGTGAATTATAAAGATTTTTCTATTTTGTTAATTTTACTGTTTAAGTCAGTGAAATTATGATTGTTTTTAAAAATAATAACTGTATGCTTCAGTCAAATATCAGCTGTATTCTGGACGTGTCATGCTCACCCGTGACCGTACCACCTCAGTGTTAACACCATGAAACAAGAACTGCCGAAAGGACAGCGCGCGCAACTATTCTAAAATAAATCGAGAAATGTCTCTGGTAAGTGTCGTATGCCCTCCCTCTACCCTCGTGGTCTAAACGTAAACAACGCTATATTTTATAAGTAGGTAATTGAAATATATCAATGAATATCAAGAGTTACGGACTAAAGTTACAGACTAGACACACAATTTCATATTTTTTACCTTAAAGTGTAACCTTGACCTTGACATCTGATGTTCAGGCCTAAGTATTGCTGGTGACGCATCATCATGACACGTTTGATCACTTGTGCCAATATAAGTTATTTTAAATTCCCTCCATGTATGTCAACATAACAACAGACACAAAATATCGATTATACTTAACATGTGTGACCTTGACCTGAGATAAGAAACTTCTAGGTCTTACGAGCGACACGTCGTCATGTTATGCTGGTCAGTTGAGCCAAGTGATTTTGAAATCACATGCAAGTTCTTGTGACAGTAGCAGTAATGTCTACCAAGTGAAAAATGACTACGGTAATATTGAGTTCAACGCCGACGAATGCGGTTATATGAAAGGTCGCTTACATAGAGAACAATCGGCTTATTCTCTGTATAAAACACAGACAGTAATTTATATAAAAAAGATCTACTCACCTTTCTGTAGTCACACAAATAGAAATAAACCATAACGATTCCAAAAATTACAACACATTTTAGAAATTCATCAGTTGTAGGGGGTGGTTTAACAGCAGTGAAATTTTTCACCGTGTTATTACTCGACTCTTTAACTTTTACTTCAGATGTGTCTTTATTCATTTCGCCAGAGTGCAAAGGTTTTATCACGTCTATTTTCACGTCTCTCATTTCTTGCACAGTTTTGTTTTTATCAGTGACGTCAAGGCTGTCTTTTGTTTCACTTGGTGCTTCAGTGTCTTGGACAGTTTTCTTAGATTCCGATGCACTTTCATTTTGACTGATATCTGTACCGCCTTTGCCATTTTTCTGATTTGTTTGAAACCGAAAAATCCAAATTACAAACGCTCCTATCCATATCAGGAAAAACGTCAGCTGGCCGGTGGTGACGTCTTTATGCGGAACAGTGTGATCATCAAACGTCACATTTGATGTCGATAATTTCAAATTTTCCATCACAAATCTGAAAAAAGTGATTGCAAACATAAACAATACCAACCAAAATAGTTGAATTGCAATATTATTGTTGAACTTTTTTTTGCCACAGACTGTCCATGTTACACTGAAAAAATACGTAAACTTCATGTCAACCAATTGAATAATTGTTATCGGTTATATAAGTATAAATGAGAGAAAGTCTATCCTTATAGAGAATGTATGGCTTACAGTAGCATACTATCATGTGTCCATGGATGCACGTTTCAAATTGGTCCAAATTTTCGATGTTTATCGATAAACCACGCCCGTTTCTTTGTTTAAATACACTAACAGTAAACTATATATTCAATTGTAGTGTAAATATCGGTTCAATTAAAATCAAATCAACTTTTATTGACAATACCGGCAAACAGTTGCTTTTGGCCGTTTAAAATATTTTAAATCAATATGACAAAAACACAATACAATACAAAATCACATACTAGTTTACCATACACAGCATGTAGAGTAACATTTCTACAAAAGTTTTGCCATTTAACTATTATTTATTTGTTCTAATGCTAGTTTTCTTATTTTAAAGACGTTTCTTCGAGTAAGTTCTAGCGCGGAGATTTTTTTTTAAATTTTGCACACAAGTACTTTGAAATAAGACAAGTTGGTCTTATTTGAAATAAGACAAAAATACTGTCGTCTCTGGCATCATACATACCGAGTTGGCCGGACCTGGCCAATGAAACAGAAGAAGTAGAAGAGCGTCATAGAGCCTGGACATATGGATAGTATAAAAATGAACACGTGTATTGTTACAGAATAACCTAGTGGTAAAGATGTACAGACATCATTTTATTACGACAGGTGACAGAGATAATGTATATACATGTACACAACTGTTGCCCATTTATACCATCATAGTGTTTATTATTAAAAAAAATGTTTACATAATCATTGCGTTAAGATTGACCTCCTATTAGTACATAACAAAAACGTACAATTCCGGTATACTTTATAATTAACGACCACGCCTTATAAACTACTCAAAACTTGACAAAGTTGTTTGATGCATGTTTACATCTCAGATGTGTATATACTGAAAAAAGGAACGCCCTATTTTCATATGTATATTTTGAATGCAATAAAACGAAATAAACATGTAAGAAACATATATAGTTTCGGGCGAACGATTTAGTGTCAAATAAAATTAATCATAATGATATTGTACAGAAAAATTATACGAGTAGCAAACTATGATCTACAGCTGAATTTAACATACCTAATGTCGCAATATATTACATTAAAACAACTGATGGCCCTGACCACTCACTGATCAACTGGACTTGATAATGTTAGTGCTAGATATTTGAAGATATAAGTACATCTTTGGCTTATATTATGTCATCAACTTTAGTATTACGCAATGTATCTTTCAGGAAAGTTTGAAAAAAAACACTAAGGTTACACACATTTTCAAAACAGATAGCAAATCTGATAAAAACAATTATTGTCCTATATCTTTGTTGCCAGTGATTTCCTCTATATAAGGAAGACACGTAAAATACCATCTAATATATTTTCTGGATCAGAATAATCGGATTCAGGAACGTCAATCTAGGTTTAGAAAACACCATTCTTGTGAGACGGCTCTAACTAGAATCCTAGATGACTGGATTACTTCCATTACCGACAACGACATTGTAGGATCACTGTTTCTTGACTTTACAAAGGTTTTCTATCTAGTTTATCATTATGTTCTTCTAAAGAAACTAGTTAATTGTGTGCGATACTCAAAACGTTTGGTCTTTATAATATAATTAAATAGATAATGACGTGTCATGTTCGATGCTTTCTCTTCTTATTACATTATAATGATGAGTCTCTATTTGATCTTAGATAGAAAGAACACTGGTTAATGAATGGATCGAATCGATAAACATAATTTTGCAAAACACCTATCCCCTGTATCGGAATGAACCGATAGAGGAAGATAAAAACAGTGGATTCTCTTTCTTTCCTTCTCTTCAACAAATACTCTCTTTTTTCTCTCTTTTTTTTGCACATTTTGCCAAATTGAAATTATTACGGAACAATATGATGAAGTCAATATGAAATGTAAAATAACTTATAGAAGCAGATACACAAGCTTCTACAGCTTTTTCTGCATCCTTTCCACATAATCCGTTAAACATATGACTTTATGCTTTATTGTTAAATATATGCTAAATATATGTACTTATATGAATAAAATGCTGTTTAAACTAAAGAAACAATCTGCCTATAAAGCAAGTAACAATGCATGGAACTGGTTGAAATCATATCTTCACGAAAGGACTCAACCAGTTTCAGGAGTATTAACAAACAAATTAACACCTTACATGTAACAGATGTGCCTCAGGGCTACGTATTGGACCCTGCTATGTTTATTGTTTACATTAATGATTTGTCCCCTCACACGCGATTTTGTGACCTCGATCTCTTTGTTGATGATTCAACATTGAATACAGCAAGCATATTCATTGAAGATTTATCAGAGCATTTAAATGTTGATATAAATTGCTTTGAAACGTGGAGTTAACAGAATGATATGGTTTTAAAAGTTGCAACATTCAAAACAAGCATTAACTAAAATATTGCAAAAACCACTTATTATAATAGCGAATGACATTCCAATACAATTGTCTGAAAATGAACAACTCTTAGGAATTACCATGATAGATAAACATTTATCATTGGATTTTCAAGTAGAAAATACAACAAAAACGTGGAATTTACTGCTGTTTCTATTAAACATTATTCAACCATATTTATCGATTCATTTGCGCAAATCATTTTTTAATACTTTCGTTTTCCAACATTTGGACTACTGTTGTTCTATTTAGGTAGATTGTTCTTCTGACTAGATATATCCTCGACAAAGACACGTAGTCCAGTGAACTATTTTCTTAACTGAAATGGATCGAATTTCCTGATATAGTTAAATATCAAAAGGCAATACCAATGTATCAAATAACGAAAGGTATTTCACCACCTTCTTTTCGAAATTCGTTAAGTAGATACACGAAAGTTTGTATATTTTATGCTCATTTGTTAATTAATGTTTAACACGGTTCTTGTTTAATTTTGTTTTTGGGGACCTCAGAGAAGCTTGGACTTAGTCCAACTGCGATTTCCCGTAGGGTAAAGTCATTATCATTATTATTATTATTATTATTATTATTATTATTATTATTATTATTATTATTATTATTATTATTATTATTAATTGGACAAAATAGTCAACGTGAAAGTCGATTTCCATGTGCATGCAAGAACAGTATGAAGTCAAACTTTCAGACTGATTTTATTGTCAATAAGACAACGACATTGAAAGACAATGAAATTGTTTTAGATTTTCCAGAAAATGTTCCTATAAAATTTACCTGAAATACTAAACAAAGAAACTTCCGCAGATATCATTTTTGTTTTCGACTACCTATCGCATTTAATCAATAAGTTCTCTATTTTGCCGTAAGAGTAGAGTCGAAATATTTCCCATGCACATGCAATTTAAAATATTCTTAGTAATACGATACATATAAAATAACAATTTCGATATATCGATAACACAAAGATGTATGTATAACACATAGTTGCATGTATAACACAAATATGCATGCATAACACAAAGATGTATGTATAACACATAGTTGCATGTATAACACAAATATGCATGCATAACACATAGTGGCACATATTGACCAACAGCTACATGTACGACTACAACAATTTGTTTGTATATTTTTAGCGTAGCTTTAAATTTTTAGCTGTATCGCGACGGTGTCTACTTGAAATAGTATTCCGGGAGCTGTCACACTGAAGTATCATGGTATGATACCTAACCAAGTCACATTATACTACCACCGGACTGACCAGACCTAGAAGTATCCTCTAAATGTTGAGCATTAAGGGAGGAAGCTTCTAGTACCAGTTTACAAGTATTCCATATAATCCGGTCGGCAATCGAACCAAAGACATTCTGCATGCGAGGCGGACGCTCTACCAATAGACCACCGCTGCGGATGTATTATAACACACTTATGCATGTAAAACAACCAATAACATGTAAAGTACCCAGTTACATATGTAACACCCAGTTACATGTTTAACACCCAGTTACATGTGTAATATCTAGTTAAATGTATAACACGTTCCATGTCGCATGTGTTCCAATTACATGTATAACATCCAGTTACATGTGTAACACCCAGTAACATGCATAACACCCAGTTATACGTATAACACCCAGTTACACGTGTAACATCCAGTTACATATATAAAACACAGTTACACGTATAACACCCAGTTACACGAATAACACCCAGTTACAGGTGTAATACTCAGTTTTATGTATAACACCCAGTTACACGTATAACACACAGTTACATGTGTAGTAACCAGTTACACGTGTAACATCCAGTTACATGTCAAACACCAAGTTACATGTGTAACATATAGTTCAATGTATAACACGTTCCATGTTACATGTGTTCCAATTACATGTATAACATCCAGTTACACGTGTAACATCCAGGTACACGCATAATACACAGTTACACGTATAACACCAAGTTACACGAATAACACCCAGTCACAGGTGTAATACACAGTTGTATGCATAACACCAAGTTACACGTGTAACACACAGTTACACGTATCACACCCAGTTACACGGGTAACACACAGTTACACGTATAACACCCAATTACACTTGTAACATACATTTACACGTATAACGCACAATTACACGTATAACATCCTTTTACACGTGTAGCACACAGTTACACGTATAACACCCAGTTACATGTATAACACCAAGTGACATGTAAAACACCCACTTATACGTGGACACACAGATTCATGTATAGCAACCAGTTACACGTGTAACATCCAGTTACATGTCGAACACCAAGTTACACGTATAAAACCCAGTTACACGTCTAACACACAGTAGCATGTATAACATCCAGTTACATGTGTAACACCCAGTTACATGTTTAACAAACATCCAGTTACATGTGTAACACCCAGTTAGATGTTTAATACCAAGTTACATGTGTAACACCCAGTTACATGTTTAACAACCAGTTACACATATATCACCCAGTTACACGTGTAACCTCCAGTTACACGTATAATACACAGTTACACGTAAAACACCCAGTTACACGAATAACACCCAGTTACAGGTGTAATACTCAGTTGTATGTGTAACACCCAGTTACACGTATAACACCCAGTATCATGTATAACACCCACATGTAACACCCAGTTACATGTGTAACACCCAGTTACATGTATAACACCCAGTTACACGTGTAACATCCAGTTACACGTATAATACACAGTTACACGAATAACACCCAGTTACACGAATAACACCCAGTTACAGGTGTAATACTCAGTTGTAGGTGTAACACCAAGTTACACGTATAACACCCAGTTACACGTGTAGCACACATTTACACGTATAACATCCAGTTACACGGGTAGCACACAGTTACACGTATAACATCCAGTTGACACTTGTAACATACAGTTACACATATAACACACAGTTACATGTGTAACACACAGTTACATTTATAACACCCAGTTATATGTATAACACACAGTTACATGTTTAACACTAATTAACACGTATAACACCCAATTACACGTATAACACACAGTTACAAGTGTAACATCCAGTTACATGTATAACACCCAGTTACACGTATAACACACAGTTACACGTATAACATCCAGTTACACGTGTAACATCCAGTTACACGAATAACACCCAGTTACATGTCTAACACCCAGTTACACTTTTAACACACTGTTACACGTATAACATACAGTTACACGTATAACACCCAGTTACACGTGTAACACACAGTTACATGTATAACGACCAGTTTCACATGTAACACCCAGTTACACGTACAACACCCAGTTACACGTACAACACCTAGTTACACGTACAACACCCAGCTATACGTGTAACACCCAGTAACATGTTTAACATTCAGTTACATATATTACACACTGTTACATGTTTAACACACAGTTATATTTGTAACACGCAGTTAAATGTATAGCACCCAGTTATATGTTTAACTCACAGTTACTTGTGTAACATACAGCTTTATATATAATATTCCCCTGACTGTATATTATACAAATATATGTGACACATAATATACATGAAGTTACGTGTTGTGACATGCGGGCCGGTTCACTGGGATAAATGCGACATATACAAAACCATACATTATAAATACTTATATGATAAAATAGATAACTGCGTACCGTGTATAGAACTTTGAATGTTTGTTTTTTCCGTGAATTATCCAGTAAACATCTCATTGAACGTGAATCTGTATTCATATATTAACAGCAATACACGGGTAAAGTTGTTGTGTATATTGTATATAACACGGAAATGACAATGTATTGCATGCATACTACCTGTGTACAGGTATGGCTAATATGATCTATAAAACGGATTGTACACATTACCTTTGCCCATAGTTATGCGACGTTTCTCAGTGGATCGATATCATATTTGAATAGACCCAGGACACTTGTTTTGATAGTAAGGTTATTTTCTGGTCCAATTATTGGAAATGTCAAACTAGCGAAATACCATGAAAGAAATGTAAATCATTTGTGTCAATAAAAATATAATAAATGTTCTTTGACTTATCTAAGTCAAACTACAGGAAATTATATGTAAAGAAATTTTATGACATTTTGTAATAATATGGTAACAGTGGAGTCATTGATAGTGTGGTCACTAGGCAGCACATGTGTACGACACCCTGGCAGCACACGACACCCTGGCAGCACATGTGTATGACTACCGGGCAGCACATGTGTACGACACCCGGGCAGCACATGTGTACGGGCAGCACATGTGTACGACACCCGGGCAGCACTTGTTTACGACTACTGGGCAGCACATGTGTACGACACACGGTCAGCACATGTGTTCGACACCCTGGCAGCACATGTGTACGCCACACGGGCAGCACATGTGTACGACACCCGGGCAGCACATGTGTACGACACCCTGGCTGCACATGTGTACGATCCCGGGCAGTACGTGTGTGCGACACCCTGGCAGTACGTGTGTACGACAACCGGGCAGTACGTGTGTAAGACACACGGGCCGCACATGTTAACGCCACACGGGCAGCACATGTGTACGACACCCGGGCAGCACATGTGTACGGCACCCGGGCAGCACATGTGTACGACAACCGAGCAGCACATGTGTACGACACCCGGGCAGCACATGTGTACGGCACCCGGGCAGCACATGTGTACGACACCCGGGTAGCACATGTGTACGGCACCCGGGCAGCACATGTGTACGACACCCGGGCAGCACATGTGTACGCCATCCTGGTAGCACATGTGTACGACAACCGAGCAGCACATGTGTACCACACCCGGGGAGCACATGTGTACGGCACCCGGGCAGCACATGTGTACGACACCCGGACAGCACATGTGGACGCCATCCTGGCAGCACATGTGTACGACACCCGGGTAGCACATGTGTACGCCACCCGGGCAGCACATGTGTACGCCATCCTGGCAGCACATGTGTACAACACCCGGGCAGCACATGTGTACGACACCCGGATCGCACATGTGTACGCCATCCTGGCAGCACATGTGTACAACACCCTTGCAGCACATGTGTACGACACCCGGGCAGCACATGTGTACGACACCCGGACAGCACATGTGTACGCCATCCTGGCTGCACATGTGTACGACACCCGGGCAGTACGTGTGTGCGACACCCTGGCAGTACGTGTGTGCGACAACCGGGCAGTACGTGTGTAAGACGACCGGGCCGCACATGTTAACACCACACGGGCAGCACATGTGTACGACAACCGAGCAGCACATGTGTACAACACCCGGGCAGCACATGTGTACGGCACACGGGCAGCACATGTGTACGGCACACGGGCAGCACATGTGTACGGCAACCGAGCAGCACATGTGTACGACCCCGGGCAGTACGTGTGTACGACACCCTGGCAGTACATGTGTACGACAACCGGGCAGTACGTGTGTGCGACACCCTGACAGTACGTGTGTAAGACACCCGGGCAGCACATGTTAACGCCACACGGACAGCACATGTGTACGACAACCGAACAACACATGTGTACGACACCCGGGCAGCACATGTGTTCTTCACCCGGGCAGCACATGTGTACGACACCCGGACAGCACATGTGTACGCCATCCTGGCAGCACATATGTACAACACCCGGGCAGCACATGTGTACGACACCCGAGCAGCACATGTGTACGACCCCGGGCAGTACGTGTGTGCGACACCTTGGCAGTACATGTGTACGACAACCAGACAGTACGTGTGTGCGACACCCTGGCAGTACGTGTGTAAGACACCCGGGCCGCACATGTTAACGCCACACGGACAGCATATGTGTACGACAACCGAGCAGCACATGTGTACGACACCCGGGCAGCACATGTGTACGACACCCGGACAGCACATGTGTACGCCATCCTGGCAGCACATGTGTACGACACCCGGGCAGTACGTGTGTACGACACCCGGGCAGCACGTGTGTACGACACCCGGGCAGCACATGTGTACGACACCCGGGCAGCACATGTGTACGGCACCCGGGCAGCACATGTGTACGACACCCTTGTAGCATATGTGTACGTCACCCGGGCAGCGCATGTGTACGACAACCGGGGCAAGGTATGTGTTCGACACCCGTGCAGCACAGGTGTACGACATCCGGGCAATACATGTGTACGACACCCTAGCAGCACATGTGTGCGACACCGGGCAGTACGTATGACGACACCCGGGCAGTACGTGTGTAAGACACCCGGGTCGCACATGTTAACGACACCCTAGCAGCACATGTGTACGACACCCTTGCAGCACTTGTGTACGCCGCATGAGTAGCACATGTGTACGACAACCGAGCAGCACATGTGTACGACAACCGGGCAGCACATGTGTACGACACGCGGGCAGCACATGTGTACGACACCCTGGCAGCACATGTGTACAACACCCGGGCAGCACATGTGTACGACACCCTGGCAGCACATGTGTACGACACCCGGGCAGCACATGTGTACGACACCTTGGTAGCACATGTGTACGACACCCTGGCAGCACACGTGTACGACACCTTGGCAGCACACGTGTACAACACCCGGGCAGCACATGTGTACGACACCTTGGCAGCACATGTGTACGACACCTTGGCAGCACATGTGTACGACACCCTGGCAGCACATGTGTACGACACCTTGGCAGCACATGTGTACGACACCCGGGCAGCACATGTGTACGACACCCTGGCAGCACAAGTGCACAACATCCGGACATTACTTTAATACGACACCCGGGTAGCGCCCAAGTGTGACACTCGTTAGTCACTTAAGTGCATCAACTGGGTGGTATTTTTGACACGAAACCTTGTCAGCACGTCAGTACAACACCGAGCCTTTATTACAGGCAGCATTAAAATAATACTTCATGTAGACACAGATGACCTTTGTGACTAAATATATCTATTCTTAAAGCATTCTTATTCCCAAAGTTAACAACAATACACTGTGTGAATATATTTACCAGTACGTTGCAAGATGCAGTAAAATATATCGGTATATAAAGTATATAGTGTCAGGTTACCAATATACACTGAACAAAGCTGTATACTTGCCTATATCAATTAACACAGTCTGTTTTATAAAACATCAAATATTCAAAAACACATAGCCGGTAAAACAACACCGGCAAAGTTTTAAATATGGGTTGTTTTTGGTAACGACAACCACGTATCTTCGATAAGATTCGCGAGTTTGTCTCCCTTTATACATGATATTGAAATCGAAAGAATTTTCTTTTTCCTTTTTTTTAAAAAATTCATGATCATTTGTAAGATGAATATTCTAATGTTATATTTTGAGAAATAAAAGTGATGTTGGTATTAGATATATATCAGCATCCAGCTTGCAATATCATAATACATGTATATCACACGCACGCACGCACGCACGCACGCACGTTGGACACGTAACAGTTTTAATAACTTTTTGGGTGAGTCCTCTTTATAACGTGTTATATATATGGCGTGGTTACTCATTGGATGAATCTTTGAAAAATGTTCATATCGTCCTGTAAAAGTTCTTGTTTTGACGTTAAGGTGTCGTTTAATTGAAATTATTTTTATTCTATATTGTTTAACAATGCAGCTCGAGACATTTGATAAGCAAAATTTGAATTTTTGACAAAGCTTAATTCATAAATCATGAGATTGAATCGTTAACAGGGCAACAGTCGAATAATGCATGCCAGCATGTAGTAAAACAGATATGTTATGTCAAAATTAGCCTGCATCACAATATGTCGTAAAACAGATATGTCAAAATTAGCATGCATCACAGTATGTCGTATCATTTAAATGGTCTTGACTTGTCAGTTTCTGACAAGGAGTTACGTAGGTCCTTGGTTTCTGATATGTTTATATTTTATTTTCAATTTATAAAACAAACAACCGGAGATAACAGAGTAACAGACTAATGCTGACTAAGTATACTTTTACAGTTTATGTATACTGCCTAAAATATTATTATTGTAATGTATGTTTTGCTCATGTTATCTGCAGCCTGTCTTCACCCTTGTTGTTACTGTTGTTCATTTGTTATTTGTTTTACTGTTGTTCATTTGTTATCTGTTTTTACAGTTGTTCATTTGTTATTTGTTTTTACTGTTGTTTATTTGTTATTTGTTTTACTGTTTTTCATGTGCTGTTTGTTTTTACTGATGTTTATTTGTATTTGTTTTACTGTTATTCATGTGCTATTTGTTTTTACTGTTGTTCATTTGTTATTTGTTTTTAATGTTTTTCATTTGTTACATGTGCTATTTGTTTTTACTGTTGTTTATTTGTTATTTGTTTTACTGTTGTTCATTTATTTGTTTTAACTATTTTTTATTTATTATTTGTTTTACTGTTATTCATGTACTATTTGTATATTTATTTGTTTTTACTGTTGTTAATTTGTTATTTGTTTTACTGTTGTTCATTTATTTGTTTTACCTATTGTTATTTGTTATTTGTTTAACTGTTATTCATGTGCTATTTGTTCATTTATTTGTTTTTACTGTTGTTAATTTGTTATTTGTTTTTACTGTTGTTTATTTGTTATTTGATTTACTGTTATTCATGTGTTATTTGTTTTTACTGTTGTTAATTTGTTATTTGCTTTTACTGTTTTTTATCTGCTATTTGCTTTTTATTGTTGTTTATTTGTTATTTGTTTAACTGTTATTAATGTGTTATTTGTTTTTACTGTTGTTAATTTGTTATTTGCTTTTACTGTTGTTTATCTGTTATTTGCTTTTTACTGTTGTTTATTTGTATTTACTGTGTTTTATTTACTATTTGTTTGACTGTCATCTATTTGTTGTTTTTACTGTTGTTTATTTTGTTTTTACTCTTTTTACTGTCAATCATTTGTTGTTTACAGTCGGGGTTTAAAAAGCTTATGTGAGCTTATGTTTTGTAATGTATCTGTTTTGCCGACTAAAAATAGTTTTTTAATAAAATGTGTCTTACCCGAGTACATGCATACAAAATTAAACCACTTTATTAAAATTGACGTTTTTACGATAAAAACAAACGCATTGCCTTCTTTATGTTGTTTTTAAACATTCAACATTAAATTAACCAATAATCACATGTGATTATCGAAAAAAACAACACGAACTTCTAACAGCTTCGTTATAAATACCATCGGTTCCTGGAAGATCCGTCTTAGGTATCAACTAGGCTATTTTTTGTAACGTTAATATTAGAGCAACCAATGGAATTGCTTTCCTATAGTTTTTACAAAGTTCTACGTGCGTGACTCGTTATATGTAAATACTCGTCTCAATCTGATATGAGGTAGGATGCATAAAGTTTCTATCTAACTTAAAATATGATTAATTTCATTGTCTGCTGATACAAGTTGTTTATATGCATTTGTGAGATTACATCTTCATAAAATTTGATTTTATGGGAAATCGTTGGTTGATTTTTTTTTCAGAATGAAAAATAAACTTGCTTTCAAACTAAACACATTTCCATCGCTGATTTTTCCACTGTTTATCTTATTTTCCTTCTCATTAAAACAAAATTTAAATGTTTAACATAGCTCCGTGACAGCGCGTCCACCAAACGTCCAGGATTCCTTACTTTAATAAAGTCTTCATGCCAGTATCTACAGTATTTCACCTGATGAAACAAGCATACATCTTACAAACGATCTCCAAAACTAAATGATACGGTTATCTGTCGCTCTGGAACGCTGATAGCAATAACTGTCCCCGTCTCGAGAATAGTAGCAAGCTAAAAAAACGTGTTAAAGATAGTAAAAGTTACATTTCCTAAATAGGACCATTTTCACTTAAAGAAGCGTCCGATGTTTTATCCTGAAGGTGGGTCTGAAGAGAAGTCATATGGTATTTTTCGTTAACTGCTTTCTAGCACGGACATATAGCTCTCTGATTGGTTGAAAAATAATGTGCTGTGTGCCCTGGGAGTCACTGGAACTTTTAAGAAGTGGACCTCGCCATTGGACTCACATTTAAAAGTTCTGTATGCCTTTCGACACATTTGTTAAAAGATTGTTCTTTTGTAAATTTATGAATTTTCGGAATTTAAAGTTTTTGTTGTTTTATTACTAAATACTAAAATAAATTGATTTGAAAATATTTAGCTTTTACATTTTTACTTTTAGCTTAAACTTAAGTTCTAATTAAAAATGTTTATAACAAATATAATGAAAGAACGAAAGTTTGGAAAACAAATAATATTGTTCCGATGCGAGTCAGACTGGCATCTTATAATATCGTTAAGTTGAGTTCTTCACAATATTTATATTAGAGTAGGGCAATATTATTTTAAGACCAATATCTAAATTCGTGAGATATAGATGTGTGCATTTCTACACCATATTCTACAGGCGCTGTCTTTCTTGTAGCATATCTTAAAGAGCTATGGTAGACAAACGTTACAACTGCCGGCTTGGCCATCACTTCAAATGAATGCGGTGCCAGGTAAATAATTTTACTCAAAATATATATCGGTTGATGTACTCTGCTGTATTCGACCTTGATGTAATACATAGTTATTTCGTATGCAGACTATAATAGTTCAGTCAAACCTGTCTTAAGCAGTCAGTCAATAGAAGGAGAAAAAGTGGCATTTTAAGACAGGTGGTTGCATAACAGAGGTATTCGCTTACTCAAGTTAGTCTGTACATGCAGTATGAGACGGCGAATCACATCATAAAGTGAAGGTCATCATTTAAAAATTTGGTAAGCTGACATGACATCTTGTACAACGATATATACTGAACGAAACAGCTAACCCGCCACTAGTGTATTTCCGATATCTTCGTCACAATATATACTGAACGGAACAGCTAACCTGCCACTATTATATTTCCGATATCTTCGTAGCAATATATACTGAACGGAACAGCTAACCCGCCACTTTTGTATTTCTGATATCTTCGACACAATATATACTGAACGGAACATCTAACCCGCCAATATTGTATTTCAGATATCTTCGTCACAATATATACTGAACGGAACATCTAACCTGCCATTATTGTATTTCAGATATCTTCGTCACAATATATACTGAACGGAACAGCTAACCCGCCACTTTTGTATTTCCGATATCTTTGTCACAATATATACTGAACGGAACATCTAACCCGCCACTTGAACGGAACATCTAACCTGCCACTATTGTATTTCAGATATCTTCGTCACAATATATACTGAACGGAACATCTAACTTGCCACTATTGTATTTCAGATATCTTCGTCACAATATATAGTGAACGGAACAGCTAACCCGCCACTTTTGTATTTCCGATATCTTCGTCACAATATATACTGAACGGAACATCTAACAAGCCACTTTTGTATTTCAGATATCTTCGTCACAATATATACTGAACGGAGCAGCTAACCCGCCATTATTGTATTTCGGATATCTTCGTCACAATATATACTGAACGGAACAGCTAACCTGCCACTATTGTATTTCCGATATCTTCGTCACAATATATACTGAACGAAACATCTAACCCGCCACTATTGTATTTCAGATATCTTCGTCACAATATATACTGAACGGAATAGCTAACCCGCCATTATTGTATTTCAGATATCTTCGTCACAATATATACTGAACGGAACAGCTAACCTGCCACTATTGTATTTCCGATATCTTCGTCACAATATATACTGAACGAAACAGCTAACCCGCCACTTTTGTATTTCTGATATCTTCGTCACAATATATACTGAACGGAACATCTAACCCGCCACTTTTGTATTTCTGATATCTTCGTCACAATATATACTGAACGGAGCAACTAACCTGCCACTATTGTATTTCAGATATCTTCATCACAATATATACTGAACGGAACATCTTACCTGCCACTTTTGTATTTCTGATATCATGTCACAATATATACTGAACGGAACAGCTAACCTGCCACTTTTGTATTTCCGATATCTTCGTCGCAATATATACTGAACGGAACATCTAATCTGCCACTTTTGTATTTCCAATATCTTCGTCACAATATATACTGAACGGAACAGCTAACCCGCCACTATTGTATTTCAGATATCTTCGTCACAATGTATACTGAACGGAACAGCTAACCCGCTACTTTTGAATTTCTGATATTTTCGTCACAATATATACTGAACGGAACATTAACCCGCCACTATTTTATTTCAGATATCTTCGTCACAATATATACTAAACGGAACAGTTAACCCGCCACTTTTGTATTTCCAATATCTTCGTCACAATATATACTGAACGGAACAGCTAACCCGCCACTTTTGTATTTCCGATATCTTCGTCACAATATATACTGAACAGAACAGCTAACCCGCCACGTTTGTATTTCCGATATCTTCGTCACAATATATACTGAACGGAACAGCTAACCCGCCACTTTTGTATTTCCGATATCTTCGTCACAATATATACTGAACAGAACAGCTAACCCGCCACTTTTGTATTTCAGATATCTTCGTCACAATATATACTGAACGGAACAGCTAACCCGCCACTTTCGTATTTCCAATACCTTCGTCACAATATATACTGAATAGAACAGCTAACCCGCCACTTTTGTATTTCCAATACCTTCGTCACAATATATACTGAATAGAACAGCTAACCCGCCACTTTTGTATTTCCAATACCTTCGTCACAATATATACTGAACGGAACAGCTAACCCGCCACTTTTTTATTTCCGATACCTTCGTCACAATATATACTGAACGGAACAGCTAACCCGCCACTATTTTATTTCCGATATCTTCGTCACAATATATACTGAACAGAACAGCTAACCCGCCACTATTTTATTTCCGATATCTTCGTCACAATATATACTAAACGGAACAGCTAACCTGTCTCTTTTGTATTTCCGATATCTTCGTCACAATATATACTGAACGGAACAGCTAACCCGCCACTTTTGTATTTCCAATATCTTCATCACAATATATACTAAACGGAACATCTAACCCGCCACTATTGTATATCAGATATCTTCTTCACAATATATACTAAACGGAACAGCTAACCTGCCACTATTGTATTTCAGATATCTTCTTCACAATATATACTAAACGGAACAGCTAACCCTCTCTTTTGTATTTCCGATATCTTCATCACAATATATACTAAACGGAACAGCTAACCTGCCACTTTTGTATTTCTGATATCTTCGTCAAAATATATACTAAATGGAACAGCTAACCCGCCACTTTTGTATTTCCGATATCTTCGTCACAATATATACTAAACGGAACAGCTAACCCGCCACTATTGTATATCAGATATCTTCTTCACAATATATACTAAACGGAACAGCTAACCCTCTCTTTTGTATTTCCGATATCTTCATCACAATATATACTAAACGGAACAGCTAACCTGCCACTTTTGTATTTCTGATATCTTCGTCAAAATATATACTAAATGGAACAGCTAACCCGCCACTTTTGTATTTCCGATATCTTCGTCACAATATATACTGAACGGAACAGCTAACCCGCCACTTTTGTATTTCTGATATCTTCGTCAAAATATATACTAAACTGAACAGCTAACCCACCACTTTTGTATTTCCGATATCTTCGTCACAATATATACTGAACGGAACAGCTAAACCGCCACTTTTGTATTTCCGATATCTTCGTCACAATATATACTGAACGGAACAGCTAAACCGCCACTTTTGTATTTCCGATATCTTCGTCACAATATATACTGAACGGAACAGCTAACCCGCCACTTTTGTATTTCCGATATCTTCGTCACAATATATACTGAACGGAACAGCTAAACCGCCACTTTTGTATTTCTAATATCTTCGTCACAATATATACTGAACGGAACATTAACCCACCACTTTTGTATTTCCGATATCTTCGTCACAATATATACTGAACGGAACAGCTAAACCGCCACTTTTGTATTTCCGATATCTTCGTCACAATATATACTGAACGGAACAGCTAACCCGCCACTTTTGTATTTCCGATATCTTCGTCACAATATATACTGAACGGAACAGCTAAACCGCCACTTTTGTATTTCTAATATCTTCGTCACAATATATACTGAACGGAACATTAACCCACCACTTTTGTATTTCCAATATCTTCGTCAGAACATACTGAACGGAACAGCTAAGCCGCCACTTTTGTATTTCCGATATCTTCGTCCCAATATTGAGAAGTGTTATCACAACAATAATAGTCAATAAATACTTGGTCATTGTTATCCTAAATCTACTTTCTTATTCAAGTTCAAAGGAGTAGAGCTATAAAAGGTCAAAATCGCCCTATTCTTCAAAAGGCTTGAAATTATGGAAACTTATAATGCAACATCTCTTTGTTATGGATGGACATTTTTTTTGCATGATTAAACATTTTTTGTGAGATTTTTTTGACTTTATATTACACCCACTATCTATTGAAATAGTTGTTAAAATATTGATGTCGCGACGTCACGACGTCGCATTGTGACGTTGTTTTGAAAAGGTACACTCGATATAAGTACAACTGTATATAGTTTATTTCAATTGATAAAATATTTAAAAAAAAACAACAACATTTTTTTCATGATGTTCATTCAAATATATATATAATTATACAGACAAGGAAAGAGAGTGAGACAAATAATATAAAATGTGTTTTACACCGCTAACGTAAGAACGTCATTGGTAGCGAAACAGGAAGGTAACATTACTCAATGAATGGGAATGCAAATAATTGAATAAACAAACTGTGTTTGATATCAGATTTTACATTTATTTCAATTTTAAATGTCTTGCTCAATAATATAAAAGTAGTGTATAGCTGTCATATTTGGGACCGCGTCATAAAAGTTTCTTAAATAAATAACCATATTTTATACTTAAACCACTATATCAAAATGGTTTATTTGCTGAATTAATACATAATATATTAACACATTTTTAGCAAATTGATTGGAGCTAAAATGAAATCTGTGCATATAGCACAACCATGATTATAGCAATTTTAACCAAGCTACATGTATTAAAATGTAATTAAGTTATACCAAGGAAAAAAACTAGACATTCATGAGACAAATCATCATATGTTGTTGTAAAATGGAATGCATTTTGAAATAAGTTTTTTAACTTAAAATTACTCTTATATATCGACATACTGATTAAAACTCATTGTTCATAAACAATACTTAACCATATTAAGTTGTAAATATGAACGTTTAACATACAATCAAACACTGAGGACATGACCTATAAAACGTATCCTTGAAGAAGAAAGAACATTCTGCTTAGTTAATATATTAGACAACTATGCGTGCGTGTACGCACCCAAGCGCACGCTAGCAAGCACAAACACACATGCCCACATCAGTGATTAATTTGTATATTCTAATATTAAAGGCACACTTTAAATAAATACCTAAAGTATAACATTAATCTTAGATATGAATATAAAACATCTGCTTATCATTTATAACTAAATGCAAATAATCGGAGTTTTAAATCAGTGAAGTATGATCAAAATCAAAGTGGTGAAACCGGAATTACAATTTTAAGTAAACATCCAATGTGCACTGCTTGACGTCATTTCTGTCATGTGGTCTGTTTCTAAGATAAACAAAATATTTCAATAACTCTTTTGATATATCTCAAAAGTCATCGGTAATTTTAAGAGGAGGGTGCAAACACTAATATTTTGAAGAAACAACAACAGCAACCGGCATATTGCGTCTTTAACATAATAACATGATGGGCAGTCACTCTTCAATCACACTGGCTTCACTTTCTGTGTCAGATACATCTACAGCTTCTGGTATATTGCAAGCATCAGAGAGATTCTCTCCCCAGTCTCAGATACTATATTTAGCACAATTTAAATACCTTGCACAACTAAGGTACCACACAACTGATGCTATGTGCGAACACATTCCGACTACTCTTTCCCCTGCACGACATTTGCAATACCAGGCAAGAATATCTGACGGATAAATCAGATCCACAAAATATATTTCTTAGACGAAGTGTGACTGCTTTGAATTGTAACTCAAATAAAATCATGTTCGTCCTTATGTACCTGTATGTCACAATTACCATCCAAGTGTTCCTGTATGTAACTTGTGCTTAACTTCAGTTGGTAAACACCCCTTGTTAATGTGCATAATTGCTCCTCGTCTAATCATGGAAAGTTGTCCAGATCAACGTCACCGATAGCTTTCCAAATAGTGGACTTTCTTTCCAAACTGTTCACCTCTATCACATTTTTCAATGTGTTTATCCTCGAAGATAGATTATGCATTAGCGCGGACAATTTAGCATCATCTTCAATATTGTGTGGAGAACTTAGAGGCGGGTAATACTTGTTCGAAATGGCACCAACAATTCGAAGAAAATCTCCAATGTATGGTATTTGGTTGGTTGGCAATACGTGATTAAGAAACTTCCAACTTTTAATTCTAGCATTTGCTGACTCGACAACCCAACGAATCTATATTTAAAATAAGTATCAAAATTAGTAAGTTATATGCAACAGAGTACAGAAACATGCAAATTAAATAAAATGATATCGATTTATATTTAACCTTTTTTATATCATATTATCACTGTATATAATTCGGGGGCGTTTGAGCAGATTGTTATTTGCTTTAAACAAAGGATGAACTTCACAGACGGTCATTTGTATATTTGTATATATGTGTGTGCTAACTGCATTTTGTTCCAAATCATAATTTATGTTGTATATTTGTGACTAATATGATTCCCATTTAATTATTGCTATAAATAATTATGCTTCTCATATTTCAGGTTTCATATGATTCTTAAAAGTAATAATCATAGCTAACACAGTTATAACTGTAACATTTTTTTTATTTCTCACGAGACCACTTATTAACACTGGATGTTCGTTATTTTGAATTTCATGTACAGAAGAAATATCCTGAAAAAATATGATATAAATATTCTTAAAGGTATCCGGATTGTATATTTGATAAATTAATGCTTAAACATACTTTTATGACAAATCTGCTCTGATTCGCTTCTTCACAAGACATCTGTTTTTGACCTTGGTTAAAAAGGGTGGCATTTCAACACGGATGCCCATATCCTCAAGCAGGGAAAGAGAATCACTGAAACCCCTGTCAACAACTAAAATATCATCTTCATGAAAGAAGTGTTTCAATTCTTCCGTATTTGTTTGTAGCATAAGATTCAATATAGCAGCATCGTTGTTCATGGCGTCTGCAAAATAGGGACCCACAATCGTCACAAAATAGCCAGTTGTCACTACCACCATGGGCTTCACTAATGGTCTTCCTTTATACATGGAATATGACCTACGTTGGAAGCTAAAGTTATTGCTTTTCTGGATGTAGATATATATCTCATCAAGAACAAGAATCTTTGTCCGTCTGTTGTGTTAAACAGTGATTTTGTTAATGGCCGCGTGTGGTGCATGATAACATCGTCCCGTGTTAAAGATTCCACCCCAAGATACAGCGTAACAAATCCTCTCATCATTGCCTGTCTTACCGACGAAATAGCTCGTCGTACACTAGATTTACTCAAGCTAAACAAGGTGGCTAAAAGTTTGTTTGAGATACCTGACCTCAATTTGAGTAGAAATATTCTAACAGAAGTACGTGCAGATCGTGTTCT
This sequence comes from Panopea generosa, assembly GCA_029582155.1. Taxonomy (NCBI): domain Eukaryota; kingdom Metazoa; phylum Mollusca; class Bivalvia; order Adapedonta; family Hiatellidae; genus Panopea; species Panopea generosa. The sequence continues at coordinate 31,322,624 of CM055904.1, read as the reverse complement.
TAATCTTGTCTTCCAAATGTTTGAATAAATCTTCGAACTGAGAACGAGAAAAGCCTGTAAGACTACGGTAATCGGTATCTTTCAAGTTGTCAAAATCAACTTTACTTTGCCTGCAACAACATACTTCTCGAAGTTGCTTGATGAGTTTAAGAATTGTAGTTCTATTTAAGTATGTCTGGTCAACTACCGGAACATTTTGCAATGTCCCTTCTAAAAATATACCTTTATCGACGTGAACAGAGCAACATCTAGATCCCGCAGGTATAAGAATATTATGATCCAAAAATGCACGTAGTACAGATGGTGGACTGAACGAAGTCGTTGTACTAGTTTTAGGTACGTAATCAGGGTCACTTTGATAATTGTTTACTTTTGCAGGTCCACGCCCTGTTGCCGTTTCTGCTAAATAGTATTTATGTATACATTTATTGCATATAATATCGGTTTCTTTCGTTTCAAGGAATAATCTCTTTTGCAGATATTTCTTTATGTTGATATTGATTGAGCGGCGTTCTTCGGGCTTTGTTCTCTTCTTACATACAGCACATGCATAAAACTTTTGTCCACTTCCATGCATTCTGAAATGGAAAATTAAATATTGACTAATACTCTAAATGAAAAACAAAAATATGGAGAAATACATAATGATATGTTCTAAACTAGTGTTAAGTTTGATAATTGAAACTATTTATATATACTATATGTGTTATAGATTTGGGTTACTCTGTTGATTGATTTACAAAATTAAAAAAAAATACTCGTGAGAAGATTTGATCTCACACCTATCAGATACCAGTGCGACGTCGCTAACCACTAAGCTACAGACGCTGTTATATACCTTTAAGTAAAATTGCACTTATTTAAATTTAATCTATTTTTAGCGCGCTGCGCCATTTTATGGATCCAAACGTGGGTGGGGGCGATACTCCTTTTACGTTTTATCTGGTATATATATGTCCCATATTATTTGTACATCTCATTCAATAACATGCTATTTTAAATTATCCACTTGAAATAAGTAATTTTCTGCTATTTTCATACACATAATTCGTATCAAAGAGGTAACATTACGGAATATGCAAAAGTTAGCAGACGTTTACTATAATAACGATAACAATATGAAAAATATTTGGTTTTTACTTACGTGAGGAAATAATTCAGTAGAGAAAAACATTTGCAAGTTTTTATCTCGTACACAACACGAATAATCCCGTTGTCCGCATAAAAACATTTTTAACAGGAGCAAGTTGTCCAAGCGTGAACATCCGCACATAGTTGCTGGGCAGCTGTAAACAAAGTCCTGAAGGTGCGGTATCAAGTGCAAAAATAGCAAGTTTATGAGCAAATTTGACCCGAAATCGGTTTGATTTTATTGAATAAAAAACTCCGCTATAACAACATTTAATTTTGTTGAAATAAAAAGTGTATTCATTCATTAAATTTACAGATATCGGCAGATCATTGCATTAGGCCTGTAATTTAGCCTTCTGTCATTGTCGTCTCGTCATCGGGCGATAGGAAAGAGAACATGTTTATTTTAATATAGAGCACAGGCCTCGACCACAATAATTCTAGTATTAGGGAATAGAGTGTATCCTATGATGTATATATATATTCTTTGTTTCGTGGTCGAGGCCTGTGCTCATACCGAAAATAACTATAAACCGCACTAAATTGCCGGAAATTTGCAAAAAATGGGGATTTAGGGTATGTTTAGCTTCGCTCTTCGTACCCCAAACATTGTCGATTTTCATCAATGTACCCGATTTTCAACTATTACAGAGAGGTTCTGTTGAAAATTGCATAAAAAAATGAAAATCTATATATTTGAGAAATAGCTATATTTTAGGCCAATATCGTGGGTTCGTGGCTCTACCCCTTTCAGGAATATTGCTTTGATGCTCTTTGAGAAAATGCATAAAACTTTAAGTGGCTGATTGGATACATCAGTGCATGGTGGCAAGTTAGCTGATCCTCTGTCCAGTATATATTTCATATACACATTTCTTACTTTAGTCATGAAAATACATGTAATGCGGTGATACAACCTTTGTAAGTATACAATCGTAAGGGAAGCCTTTGACTTCATTAATCCCATCCAATACGATACGCCATGTTCAGCAATGACACAGAACTATTTAGCAATGACCAAAGCGAACACCTTGATTTCAAGATGTTGTACAGTCCCTAATGGGGGTTATGTATGCACAGGAGGTTCAGAAAAAATATTTGAAAATGTTAAATGGAACATCTGAGGTTCAATAAAAGTGAGGGTAAAAGTCTCGGATGTGCGATTCGAGAAAATCCAAGATGCCTGCCAAAACTATGAAACATTATATACTTGCTAAATTTGCATATTCCACACAGTGTTTGGCTTAATATTAGGGAAAACCCTATGTAACAAAAATAAAATGGAGAGATTCACCAAAACAGGGACGTTTTGTGGTCAAAGGTCAACACCGACTGTACTGCAATGGTTGTACTGCAATGAACCACCAAAGAATTGTGATACATATCCAAGCGTTGCATTTGTCTCGCTTTGCTATATATGTACAACTACTTAGATGAAGACAGAAAATAGTTCTTGGGGAATATGGTTATCTTGCTGCTGGTACTTGGTCCCAAAAGTCGCCTCGAGTCTTGTGCAAATGATGTTTTAATGTACAATTGGCTCACCATGCTGCCACACATTGCAGTTGCAGAAACAGCACAATAGGACAGTGCTGCCGACAAGAGGATCACAATGGCGCTAGGGCATTAGAGACAGATCAAATTTAACCATTGCTTTATGATCATTATCAGGCATGTTTAAAATATGCATCGTACGTTAGTTAACTACTGTGCAAGATTGTTCAAGTTGCAAAGATAGATTTTGGTATAGATATAGAGTACACGCAATGTTTAATATATCAAGTTTTCATAATGAAGGGATCTGTGTGTGACTCAGACGTACATAATCCGAATACGCGAGCTCAAAAACTTATACTTAGTTACTCCAACATAAACAAATATTCAATTTGGTTTGTATGGTCAAAAATGTGTACCTGATATAATACTATATATATATATATTTGATGACGGTAATCCAACAAATGCATTGGTGACAGAGGGCATGCAACTTTAGTTTATTAAAGGTCAAGAACTAGAGCATTAATCATCAAATTTATCCCGTTACTGGTTATATAAATTATATAGATTGATATAAATCCAGTAAAGTTATCGTGAGCGCAAATTCTGTTTACGAGAGTACATTAGATACTGAAAGACAATCAGCCGACACAAGGTTACCAGAATGACTCACCTGTGCTTTGCTGATATTAGCTGAAGCTTCCCATGTTGTTGTTTCAGTACTAGCAACTACATTGTATTTAACAGAGAAAAAAACTATTGTTTTTATTTTTTTTATGATGAAATGAATTCATATTGGTGATTGGTCGAATTGCCAGTTGATAATTCTTTTTCGATGATTAATTATAAAGAAAGGGAAAATTCGTTTTACGAAGACCATTCTGTCTTTCATATAGTGTGCGTCTATTCCCATTGTGTTACCACTAGGAAGCGCTTACCTACAGATCTGTGTCCCAACGCATGCAGTGTGGGATTTGTTGTCATTAGAACTATTTTTATCGAACATTTCCCGTTACATTATCCGGAATAAACCGTAATGAAGCATTCTTCTCACAACAGCATCCAAACAATATTTATTTCTCTGTTTGATGAATCCATTAGACACTGTCGTCTCTTGCATCATACATACCGTGATGAATCCATTAGACACTGTCGTCTCTGGCATCATACATACCGCGATGAATCCATTAGATACTGTCGTCTCTGGCATCATACCTACCGTGATGAATCCATTAGACACTGTCGTCTCTGGCATCATACATACCGTGATAAATCCATTAGACACTGTCGTCTCTGGCATCATACATACCGTGATGAATCCATTAGACACTGTCGTCTCTGGCCTCATACATACCGTGATGAATCCATTAGACACTGTCGTCTCTTGCATCATACCTACCATGATGAATCCATTAGATACTGTCGTCTTTGGCATCATACATACCATGATGAATCCATTAGACACTGTCGTCTCGGACATCATACATATCGTGATGAATCCATTAGACACTGTCGTCTCTGGCATCATCCATACCGTGATGAATCCATTAGATACTGTCGTCTCTGGCATCATACCTACTGTGATAAATCCTATAGATATTGTCGTCTTTTGCATCATACACACCGTGATGAATCCATTAGATACTGTCGTCTCTGGCATCATACATACCGTGATGAATCCATTAGACACTGCCGACTCTGGCATAATACATACCGTGATGAATCCATTAGACACTGTCGTCTCTGGCATCATACATACAATGATGAAACCATTAGAAACTGTCTTCTCTGGCATCATACATACCGTGATGAATCCATTAAACACTGTCGTCTCTGGCATCATACATACCGTGATTAATCCATTAGACACTCTCGTCTCTGGCATCATACATACCATGATGAATTCATTAGACACTGTCGTATCTGGCATCATACATACCGTGATGAATCCTTTAGATACTGTCGTCTTTTGCATCATACCTACCGTGATGAATCCATTAGACACTGTCGTCTCTGGCATCATACATACATTGATGAATCCATTAGATACTGTCGTCTCTTGCATCATACATACCGTGATTAATCCATTAGACACTGTCGTCTCTGGCATCATACATACCATGATGAATCCATTAGACACTGTCGTCTCTGGCATCATACATACCGTGATGAATCCTTTAGATACTGTCGTCTCTTGCATCATACCTACCGTGATGAATCCATAAGACACTGTCGTCTCTGGCATCATACCTACCGTGATGAATTCATTAGACACTGTCGTCTCTGGCATCATACCTACCGTGATGAATCCATTAGACATTGTAGTCTCTGGCATCATAAATACCGTGATGAATACTTTAGATACTGTTGTTTTTGCATCATACCTACCGTTATGAATGCATTAGACACTGTCGTCGCTGGCATCATACATACCGTGATGAATCCATTAGACACTGTCGTCTCTGGCATCATACATACCGTGATGAATCCATTAGACACTGTCTTCTCTGGCATCATACATACTACGATTAATCCATTAGACACTGTCATCTCTGGCATCATACCTACCGTTATGAATGCATTAGACACTGTCATCTCTGGCATCATACATATCGTGATGAAAGCATTAGACACTGTCTTCTCTGGCATCATACATACCGTGATGAATCTATTAGACACTGTCGTCTCTGGCATCATACCTACCGTGATGAATTCATTAGACACTGTCGTCTCTGGCATCATACCTAACATGATGAATCCATTAGATACTGTCGTCTCTGGCATCATACATACCGTAATGAATCCATTATATACTGTCGATTGTTGCATCATACATACCGTGATGAATACATGAGACACTGTCGTCTCTGGCATCATACATACCGTGATGAATCCATTAGACACTGTCGTCTCTTGCATCATACATACCATGATGAATCCATTAGACACTGTCGTCTCTGGCATCACACATACCATGATGAATCCATTAGACACTGTCGTCTCTGGCATCACACATACCGTGATGAATCAATTAGACAATGTCATCTCTGGCATCATACATACCATGATGAATCCATTAGATACTGTCGCCTCTGGCATCATACATACCGTGATGAATCAATTAGATGCTGTCGTCTCTGGCATCATACATACCGTGATGAATCCATTAGATACTGTCGCCTCTGGCATCATACCTGCCGTGATGAATCCATTATATACTGTCGTCTCTGGCATCATACATATCGTGATGAATCCATTATATACTGTCGTCTCTGGCATCATACCTACCGTGATCAAACCATTAGATACTGTCGTCTCTGGCATCATACATACAGTGATGAATCCATTAGACACTGTCGTCTCTGGCATCATACATACCGTGATGAATCTATTAGACACTGTCGTCTCTGGCATAATACATACCGTGATGAATCCATTAGACACTGTCGTCTCTCGCATCATACATACCGTGATGAATCCATTAGACACTGTCGTCTCTGGCATCATACATACCGTGATGAATCTATTAGACACTGTCGTCTATGGCATTTTACATACCGTGCTGAATTCATAAGATACTGTCGTCACTGGCATCATACATACCGTGATGAATCCATTAAATACTGTCGTCTCTGGCATCATACATACCGTGATGAATCCATTAGACACTGTCGTCTCTTGCATCATACACACCATGATTAATCTATTAGACACTGTCGTCTCTGGCATCATACATACCGTGATTTATCCTTTAGATACTGTCGTCTTATGCATCATACATACCGTGATGAATCCTTTAAACACTGTCTTCTCTGGCATTATACATACTGTGATGAATCCTTTAGATACTGTCGTCTCTGGCATCATACATACCGTGATGAATCCATTAGATACTGTCGTCTCTGGCATTATACCTAACGTGATGAATCCATTAGACAAAGTCGTCTCTTGCATCATACCTACCGTGATGAATCCATTAGACACTGTCGACTCTGGCATCATACATACCGTGATGAATCCATTAGACACTGTCGTCTCTGGCATCATACCTACCGTTATGAATCCATTAGATACTGTCGTCTCTGGCATCAAACCTGCCGTGATGAATCCATTAGATATTGTCATCTTTGGCATCCTACCTACCCTGATGAATCCATTAGATACTGTCGTCTCTTGCATCAAACATACCGTGATGAATCCATTAAATACTGTCGTCACTGGCATCATACATACCGTGATGAATCCATTAAATACTGTCGTCTCTGGCATCATACATACTGTGATGAATCCTTTAGATACTGTTGTTTCTTGCATTAACATACCGTGATGAATCCATTAGATACTGTCGTCTCTGGCATCATACATTCCGTGATGAATCCATTAGATACTGTCGTCTCTTGCATTAACATACCGTGATGAATCAATTATATACTGTCGTTTCTGGCATCATACATACCGTGATGAATCCATTAGATACTGTCGTCTCTTGCATTAACATACCGTGATGAATCCGTTATATACTGTCGTCTCTGGCATCATACATACCGTGATGAATCCATTAGATACTGTCGTCTCTTGCATTAACATACCGTGATAAATCCATTAGATACTGTCGTCTATGGCATCATACATACCGTGATGAATCCATTACATACTGTCGTCTCTTGCATCATACCTAACGTGATGAATCCATTAGACACTGTCGTCTCTTGCATCATACCTACCGTGATGAATCCATTAGACACTGTCGACTCTGGCATCATACATACCGTGATGAATCCCTTAGACACTGTCGCCTCCGGTATCATACCTACCGTGATGAATCCATTAGATACTGTCGTCTCTGGCATCATACCTGCCGTGATGAATCCATTAGATATTGTTATCTTTGGCATCCTACCTGCCCTGATGAATCCATTAGATACTGTCGTCTCTTGCATCAAACATACCGTGATAAATCCATTCGATACTGTCGTCACTGGCATCCTACATACCGTGATGAATCCATTAAATACTGTCGTCTCTGGCATCATACATACCGTGATGAATCCATTAGATACTGTTGTTTCTTGCATTAACATACCGTGATGAATCCATTAGATACTGTCGTCTCTGGCATCATACATTCCGTGATGAATCCATTAGATACTGTCGTCTCTTGCATTAACATACCGTGATGAATCCATTATATACTGTCGTTTCTGGCATCATACATACCGTGATGAATCCATTAGATACTGTCGTCTCTTGCATTAACATACCGTGATGAATCCGTTAAATAATGTCGTCTCTGGCATCATACATACCGTGATGAATCCATTAGATACTGTCGTCTCTTGCATTAACATACCGTGATGAATCCATTAGATACTGTCGTTTATGGCATCATACCTACAGTGATGAATCCATTAGATACTGTCGTCTCTTGCATTAACATACCGTGATGAATCCATTAGATACTGTCATCTCTTGCATTAACATACCGTGATGAATCCATTAAATTCTGTCGTCTCTGGCATCATACATACCGTGATGAATCCATTAGACATTGTCGTCTCTTGCATTAACATACCTTGATGAATCCATTAGATACTGTCGTCTCTTGCATTAACATACCATGATGAATCCATTAGATACTGTCGTCTCTTGCATTAACATCCCGTGATGAATCCATTAGATACTGTCGTCTCTGGCATCATACTTACCTTGATGAACTCATAAGATACTGTCGTCTCTGGCATCATACCTACCGTGATGAATCCATTAGATATTGTCGTGTCTGGCGTCATACCTACCGTGATGAATCCATTATACACTGTCGTCTCTTGCATCATACATACCGTGATGAATCAATTAAATACTGTCGTCTCTTGCATAAACATACCGTAATGAATCCATTAGATACTGTCGTCTATGGCATCATACCTGCCCTGATGAATCCATTAGATACTGTCGTCTCTGGCATCATACATACCGTGATGAATCCATTAAATACTGTCGTCTCTGGCATCATACATTCCGTGATGAATCCATTAGATACTGTCGTCTCTTGCATTAACATACCGTGATGAATCCATTATATACTGTCGTTTCTGGCATCATACATACCGTGATGAATCCATTAGATACTGTCGTCTCTTGCATTAACATACCGTGATGAATCCGTTAAATACTGTCGTCTCTGGCATCATACATACCGTGATGAATCCATTAGATACTGTCGTCTCTTGCATTAACATACCGTGATGAATCCATTAGATACTGTCGTCTATGGCATCATACATACCGTGATGAATCCATTAGATACTGTCGTCTCTGGCATCATACTTACCTTGATGAACTCATAAGATACTGTCGTCTCTTGCATCATACATACCGTGATGAATCCATTTGACACTGTCGTCTCTTGCATCATACACACTGTGATAATCCATTAGACACTGTCGTCTCTAGCATCATACATACCGTGATGAATCCTTTAGATACTGTCATCTTTTGCATCATACATACCGTGATGAATCCATTAGATACTGTCGTCTATGGCATCATACCTACCGTGATGAATCCATTAGACACTGTCGTCTCTTGCATCATACCTACCGTGATGAATCAATAAGACAATGTCGTCTCTGGCATCATGCCTACCGTGATGAATCCATTAGATACTGTCATCTCTGGCATCATACCTACCGTGATGAATCCATTAGACACTGTCGTCTCTGGCATCATACCTACCGTGATGAATCCATTAGACACTGTCGTCTCTTGCATCATACCTACCGTGATGAATCAATTAGACACTGTCGTCTCTGGCATCATACCTACCGTGATGAATCCATTAGATATTGTCGTGTCTGGCGTCATACCTACCGTGATGAATCCATTAGACACTGTCGTCTCTTGCATCATACATACCGTGATGAATCAATTAAATACTGTCGTCTCTTGCATAAACATACCGTAATGAATTCATTAGATACTGTCATCTCTGGCATCGTACCTGCCCTGATGAATCCATTAGATACTGTTGTCTTTTGCATCATACATACCGTGATGAATCCATTAAATACTGTCGTCTCTTGCATAAACATACCGTGATGAATCCATTAAATACTGTTGACTCTGGCATCATACATACCGTGATGAATCCATCAGATACTGTTGTCTCTTGTCTTAACACAACGTGATTAATCCAATAAATACTGTCGTCTCTGGCATCATACATACCGTGATGAATCCATTAGATGCTGTCGTCTCTTGCATTAACATACCGTGATGAATCCATTAAATACTGTCGTCTCTTGCATGAACATACCGTGATGAATCCATTAGAAACTGTCGTCTCTTGCATTAACATACCGTGATGAATCCATTAGATACGGTCGTCTCTGGCATCATACATACCGTGATGAATCTATTAGACACTGTCGTCTCTGGCATCATACATAGCGTGATGAATCCATTAGATACTGTCGTCTCTTGCATTATACCTACCGTGATGAATCCATTAGACACATGATGAATCCATTAGATACTGTCGTCTCTTGCATCATACCTACCGTGATGAATCCATTAGACACTGTCGTCTATGGCATCATACATACCGTGATGAATCCATTAGACACTGTCGTCTCTGGCATCATACCTACAGTGATGAATCCATTAGATACTGTCGTCTCTTGTATCATACCTGCCGTGATGAATGTATTAGATACTGTCGTCTCTTGCATTAACATACCGTGATGAATCCATTAAATACTGTCGTCTCTGGCATCATACATACCGTGATGAATCCATTAGATACTGTCGTCTCTTGCATTAACATACCTTGATGAATCCATTAGATACTGTCGTCTCTTGCATTAACATACCATGATGAATCCATTAGATACTGTCGTCTCTTGCATTAACATACCGTGATGAATCCATTAGATACTGTCGTCTTTTGCATCATACCTACCGTGATGAATCCATTAGATACTGTCGTCTCTGGCATCATACTTACCTTGATGAACTCATAAGATACTGTCGTCTCTGGCATCATACATACCGTGATGAATCCATTTGACACTGTCGTCTCTTGCATCATACACACTGTGATGAATCCATTAGACACTGTCGTCTCTAGCATCATACATACCGTGATGAATCCTTTAGATACTGTCATCTTTTGCATCATACATACCGTGATGAATCCATTAGATACTGTCGTCTCTGGCATCATACATACCGTGATGAATCCATTAGACACTGTCGTCTCTTGCATCATACCTACCGTGATGAATCAATTAGACACTGTCGTCTCTGGCATCATACCTACCGTGATGAATCCATTAGATACTGTCATCTCTGGCATCATACCTACCGTGATGAATCCATTAGACACTGTCGTCTCTTGCATCATAGATACCGTGATCAATCAATTAGACACAGTCGTCTCTTGCATCATACCTACCGTGATCAATCAATTAGACACTGTCGTCTCTGGCATCATACCTACCGTGATGAATCCATTAGATATTGTCGTGTCTGGCATCATACCTACCGTGATGAATCCATTAGACACTGTCGTCTCTTGCATCATACATACCGTGATGAATCAATTAAATACTGTCGTCTCTTGCATAAACATACCGTGATGAATCCATTAGATACTGTCATCTCTGGCATCATACCTGCCCTGATGAATCCATTAGATACTGTCGTCTCTGGCATCATACATACCGTGATGAATCCATTAAATACTGTCGTCTCTTGCATAAACATACCGTGATGAATCCATTAAATACTGTTGTCTCTGGCATCATACATACCGTGATGAATCCATCAGATACTGTTGTCTCTTGTCTTAACATAACGTGATGAATCCAATAAATACTGTCGTCTCTGGCATCATACATACCATGATGAATCCATTAGATGCTGTCGTCTCTTGCATTAACATACCGTGATGAATCCATTAAATACTGCCGTCTCTTGCATGAACATACCGTGATGAATCCATTAGAAACTGTCGTCTCTTGCATTAACATACCGTGATGAATCCATTAGATACTGTCGTCTCTGGCATCATACATACCGTGATGAATCCATTAGATACTGTCGTCTCTGGCATCATACATAGCGTGATGAATCGATTAGATACTGTCGTCTCTTGCATCATACCTACCGTGATGAATCCATTAGACACTGTCGTCTGTGGCATCATACATACCGTGATGAATCCGTTAGACACTGTCGTCTCTGGCATCATACATACCGTGATGAATCCATTAAATACTGTCGTCTGGCATCATACATACCGTGATAATACCATTAGACATTGTCGTCTCTGGCATCATACATACCGTGATTAATCCATTAGACATTGTCGTCTCTGGCATCATACCTACAGTGATGAATCCATTAGACACTGTCGTCTCTTGCATTAACATAACGTGATGAATCCATTAGATACTTTCGTCTCTGACATCATACATACCGTGATGAATCCATTAGATACTGTCGTCTCTGGCATCATACATAGCGTGATGAATCCATTAGATACTGTCATCTCTGGCATCATACATACCGTGATGAATCCATTAGACACTGTCGTCTCTGGCACCATACCTACAGTGATGAATCCATTAGACACTGTCGTCTCTTGCATTAACATACCGTGATGAATCCATTAGATACTGTCGTCTCTGGCATCATACATACCATGATGAAACCATTAGATACTGTCGTCTCTGACATCATACATACCGTGATGAATCCATTAGACACTGTCGTCTTTGGCATCATACATACCCTGATGAATCCATTAGACACTGTCGTCTCTGGCATCATACATACCGTGATGAATCCATTAGATACTGTCGTCTCTGGCATCATACATACCGTGATGAATCCATTAGATACTGTTGTCTATTGCATCATACATACCGCGATGAGTTCCCGGTACGAAAATGGTTCACGGCGAAGTTTATATGTTTGTTTGTTAAAATTATTAACTATTTAGAAATATATATATATATATATATGCATATGGAAATCATTATTTGTGAATAACCAAGACAAAAAATCTACAGACCAGACTACGGCGAGTGCGCCTAGCTACAATGCAAACCATAGACACAATATCAAGGTCTCTGCAAAACCAATAAATTTGATGTCGACCATGAATTATATACTATGGAATTACTTGCAACACATCTGGGCAGTGTGGACAAATTTACATACATGAAGTGATATCTTAATATGTGTAGAATCCAGTTACGGATTCATGACTACTCACATGCTATATAAAGGACAGATTTATAAACCCGTTGGATCATATAGATACAGTGAATTCATATATATTTAATTTCATAAAGGGAGATAATTAATTTCACAACAACGGAATTTACGATTTTTTGGGATTTTTTCAGATGCTCACTCACTATGCATGATATATATATATATGGAAATAATTATTTGTGAATAACCAAGACATAAATGTACATACAAGACTACGGCGAGTGCGCCTAGCTACAATGCAAACCATAGATATAATATCATGGTCTCTGCCAAACCAATAAATTTGGTGTCGACCATGACTTATGTAGTATTACTATGGAATTACATTCAACACATCTGGGCAGGGTGGACATATTTACATACATGAACTATTAGCTTTATATGAGCAGGATCCAGTTAAAGATTCATGACTACTCACATGCTATATAAAGGACATTTATAAACCCGTTGGATCATATAGATACAGCGAATTCATATATATTTAATTTCATAAAAGGAGATAATTAAATTCACAACAACGGAATAAATATTCAAATCATATACCTGAAGTTTATCAATTCATTTAAAAAAGGGAAATGGAATTCAATTTAATTGCACATTTTCTATTAAAATAGTCCATGCTTTCTTACCACCCGCGCTGTATTTACTAACCTAAACCGGCTAGTGAAGATCAAAGTACGCAGATCAATCGGAGTTAGTGACGTCATCTGAGGGAAACATATTGCATCTATTCCCTTTTATTGACTCTGATTGATGTCTTCCTGCGATACTTTCAATTAGCATCCAACCATTAAGGCTTCCGGTCATGAGATCATACATCAAATCAACCATGTCGTCCCTCTGCCCAACCATCAGCTAACATGCATTATCAGGTCTACATTTTGAAGACTATGGAGAGTTTTTCTCGTCACAACTATATGACCAAGATATATCTTAAAGTTTAGTAAAATGTTTCCTTGATTTCGCTTAAGCATTTAGGCAAACATTGTTTTTACTTATTGCTTCAATGAAAATATGTTCCTGTAGAGCTTCGTTTCCGCCTATTCTGTTATCCTTCGGGGAGGAATTTTCTATCCGAACCACAAACCAATGTCAGATTCGTATAATATCGACAATGTACAATATAGTATCAGTTACATGCGTGCAATGTCAAGATGTTTTTTATGTTTTCAAGTAGTTAGCACGTTAAACAAAAACAATTACACTTGTAAGCACTTAACGGATAATATAGTAACACAGATGATACAGTTGTATAAATATGTGTTCTATCGTGGTAACAGTAGTACGTACACTTTATCACTGTCAAAATACACAATAGAACCGTGCACTTTTATGTCCATTGACTTAAAATAAGTCAGATAGGTTTGCATAAATAACAAATAAGTTTAAACAAGGATCCGTTTCACTAACCTTCGAATTCTTAAGAATTTCTTAAGGACAAATTTTGACATGTGGAAAGTTTAATTTGCGTAATATTTTTGCATAAAAAGAATATTCATTATAAGGCTTACAAAAGATCGTAAAACAAGTAAGCGACACAAGTACGCGATGATTTTCAACTTCATATTTTACGCTTAAAAGTTGGTTAACTTAGGAACGTTAGTGAATCGGGCCCCAGCTGCACATAGACAGAGATGTAAATAATTTGTTTATATATATCAATACTATAGTAACAAAGATGAAACAGATTTTACATCCATTTACTTAACAAGTAAATAAGTTTGTTTTGTATGTACTACAAATATGTACAGGTATATCGAAGACTTAGTGCACGGACCGTCTCGAGATCAACCGCCGCTCACCTCTAACATAGTAGGTTTGAGTCCTGCCAGCTACAAAACTTTATGTAAGAAAGTTTGGCAGTTACTTGTAAAAGGACGGTGGTTCTACTCAGATTCATTCTGGGATCTTCCTCCGCCAATACAATTGGATATACCATATATAATCTGGAATGTGTTGAACATGTCGTTAAACCCTATTTAAAAATGATTTAGCGCAATAATATTAATACACTTTTTGTACTTAGGCAGCAAGATTTTTACCTCGTGCAAAGAGTGAAATCCATTTAAAAGAAATGGTGACTTCGATTTATCAGTATAGGTACGAATGAGATACGAATGAATAAAATGGGCACGAGATGTAAACAACAACCATGGATTCCTTTAACACATACAAAATAACTTATAACATACAGCAGGCTGAAAGCGTAGATAGTAAAACACCACTGGAGACAAGAGAACGTCATATAAATGTGCAGATCGAACAGAATGCATGCTTACGATGTTGAGTTTCCTACTCATTTCGAGTGTTTACAAGTGCGCGAGAAATTAAGCGTGTATAGCAGGTTAGACTGACTCGATGGCTCTGTGTAATTAATTTTGTCTTTATTTGCTGTTTATTTTACCTAGAAGTTGTAATCAATGTCTCAAATTATGTTTCTGGCACTACATTGGAATGCGTGTATTAATTCATTGAACTTAACTATCGAAAACAACTAAACCGAATTATTCATATGGTGAATCTTGTTCTCTCTGTTCATAATGGTGGTTTAATTACAAGTTTTGGATTTCATTATTCAATTGTAGAATGTAAGTATGTTTTGTGTAAATGTCAATATTTATATTATATTACTGTAAGTCTTCATAGCAAGATACGCATTTCTCGGATGCCATTTTCAACGCATTACATATATATTATACATATTATGGCATCTAGTGTTTTAAAAGGCGGAAGAAGACTCCAAAATGAATGAGTGGACCCTTCCGTAAGTAATAACAAAAGACTACAAATTGGAGCGCGTGGTCTAGTAATATAACTTCGAATCAAGGGTCATAGGGCCGTTGGTTCGATCCTCCGGGCACACAAATGGGTAGTTAAGTGTCTAGGGTTTAGGATTAGTAATTTTTATGGACAGTTGAAAAGCAGTTGAAAAATAATTACGTGGCTGTTGTAGACACTTAAAAACAACTTTTATGTGGCTTTTTTTCTTTTATGCGGCTAAAATTGTCTAAAATTTAGCCACACAAGTAATAAACTTGACGCAAAGAAGCCACTTAAATACCCATTCGCAAAATAATCTGTCCACATAAGTTTAATACTGGTTCAGCCCAGGAAGACTTTGAACGTTATTTGCCTTGGTTGTAAAAACTTACTAAACATTTGAAATAAAAAAAAATAAGTTTAAACTAGACTTCTAAATTACATTTTTTTAACAGTATATTGAGTATTTCTTGACAGTTGGATCAGAGACCTATCCTTGATATAATATACGGATCACTACACAGTTATGTCCCTTTTTTCCCCAAGGTAACATCATTCTTACGCTTAAAAGCAAGGCCTATGTAATTTGGTTTTGAAATATTTTCAAAATGGTCCATAGTGGCTGTGATTTCTTGCTGCAGATGAGTAGAGCAAAAGTTGGCATAGCATATACTCAATTAGACATCACTGGTGTTAAAAAAGTGACTTTTATAGGATATTAACATATGCATTTATT
The DNA here is from genome assembly GCA_029582155.1 of Panopea generosa. Taxonomy (NCBI): domain Eukaryota; kingdom Metazoa; phylum Mollusca; class Bivalvia; order Adapedonta; family Hiatellidae; genus Panopea; species Panopea generosa. The sequence continues at coordinate 31,306,216 of CM055904.1, read as the reverse complement.
AATGAGCATTTGAGGATTTCTTTTATCAAAAATTGTCAGGGTGTCACTGCACCCTCATTTAAAAAAACAAAGTGGACAACCCACCAGTTATTGTGCAATTTTTATGTGGGTTTACATTCCTGCTATGAACAAGGGAAATCCTATAGTCTTATTTTATATAGAACAAAGAACAAAATTCAACTGTGTAGTGAGACCTATAAGTAAAATTAAAACGCTAAAGTTGACAAATATATGTAATACATAGATTGAAAAAAATAAATTTAAAACATTTTATATTATGAATATTTCTCAAAGATGAATGAATAATTACATAATTACTAATGTACTCGTATGTTGACATGTGTTGATACCTAACGCAAGAAAGCATTTCAATTCATTGTTGTTGCTTTTTACATTCCTAAGAACAGCTTAGTGAAAACAGCAATTTGTGAGATAAAATTGTTTTCTCCTTAATTCCCTTTAAAGTTTTACTTTCAACGATAATAGACGGCTTGCTTGACCAACATTGGACAGTTTTTGGAAAGCTTTAAAGTTTTTACATGCCGATGAGGGTGTTATTCTATTGAACAATCATCCTCAGAATATAAGAGATATTTATAGGCCAAAACATTTCAAGAATGCCGCCAAGAATCACATGTTGACCATCTAACTATCCATTTGTAGGATATTTTTTTATTAAGTACCGATATGTTTTGTAATTTATCAATATAAGCATAGTATGCATGAATTGGCAGCATATAATCTTAATATCACTGTAATAAAGTTCTTTATCATAATTAGAATAAAGTGACTTTAAAGTTAACTCATATCGTATATCATATCGTTTCAATATAGCATGTAATACTAATGATATAGCAATGATATAGTATGAAATAGTAATGAGATAGCAATGGTATAGTAAATAAAACTATGTAATACTAATGAGATAGCAATGGTATAGTAAATAAAACTATGTAATACTAATGAGATAGCAATGATATAGTATGAAAAAGTAATGAGATAACAATGATATAGTATGTAATACTAATGAGATAGCAATGATATAGTATGAAATAGTAATGAGATAACAATGATATAGTATTAATACTAATGAGATAGCAATGGTATAGTATGTAATACTATGTAATACTAATGAGATAGCAATGATATAGTATGTAATACTAATGAGATAGCAATGATATAGTATGTAATACTAATGAGATAGCAATGGTATAGTATGTAATACTATGTAATACTAATGAAATGGCAATGATGTAGTATGAAATAGTAATGAGACAGCAATGATATAGTATGTAATATTAATGAGATAGCAATGGTATAGTATGTAATACTATGTAATACTAATGAGATAGCAATGATATAGTATGAAATACTAATGAGATAGCAATGATATAGTATGAAATACTAATGAGATAGCAATGATATAGTATGTGATACTAATAAGATAGCAATGATATAGTATGTAATACTAATGAGATAGCAATGATATAGTATATCATACTAACAAGATAGCAATGATATAGTATGAAATACTAATGAGATAGCAATGGTATAGTATGTAATACTATTTAATACTAATGAAATGGCAATGATGTATTATGAAATAGTAATGAGACAGCAATGATATAGTATGTAATATTAATGAGATAGCAATGGTATAGTATGTAATAGTAATGAGATAACAATGATATAGTATTAATACTTATGAGATAGCAATGGTATAGTATGTAATACTATGTAATACTAATGAGATAGCAATGATATAGTATGTAATACTAATGAGATAGCAATGGTATAGTATGTAATACTATGTAATACTAATGAAATGGCAATGATGTAGTATGAAATAGTAATGAGACAGCAATGATATAGTATGTAATATTAATGAGATAGCAATGGTATAGTATGTAATACTATGTAATACTAATGAGATAGCAATGATATAGTATGAAATACTAATGAGATAGCAATGATATAGTATGAAATACTAATGAGATAGCAATGATATAGTATGTGATACTAATAAGATAGCAATGATATAGTATGTAATACTAATGAGATAGCAATGATATAGTATATCATACTAACAAGATAGCAATGATATAGTATGAAATACTAATGAGATAGCAATGGTATAGTATGTAATACTATTTAATACTAATGAAATGGCAATGATGTATTATGAAATAGTAATGAGACAGCAATGATATAGTATGTAATATTAATGAGATAGCAATGGTATAGTATGTAATAGTAATGAGATAACAATGATATAGTATTAATACTTATGAGATAGCAATGGTATAGTATGTAATACTATGTAATACTAATGAGATAGCAATGATATAGTATGTAATACTAATGAGATAGCAATGGTATAGTATGTAATACTATGTAATACTAATGAAATGGCAATGATGTAGTATGAAATAGTAATGAGACAGCAATGATATAGTATGTAATATTAATGAGATAGCAATGGTATAGTATGTAATACTATGTAATACTAATGAGATAGCAATGATATAGTATGTAATACTAATGATATAGCAATGATATAGTATGAAATAGTAATGAGATAACAATGATATAGTATTAATACTAATGAGATAGCAATGGTATAGTATGTAATACTATGTAATACTAATGAGATAGCAATGATATAGTATGTAATACTAATGAGATAGCAATGGTATAGTATGTAATACTATGTAATACTAATGAAATGGCAATGATGTAGTATGAAATAGTAATGAGACAGCAATGATATAGTATGTAATATTAATGAGATAGCAATGGTATAGTATGTAATACTATGTAATACTAATGAGATAGCAATGATATAGTATGAAATACTAATGAGATAGCAATGATATAGTATGAAATACTAATGAGATAGCAATGATATAGTATGTAATACTAATGAGATAGCAATGATATAGTATATCATACTAACAAGATAGCAATGATATAGTATGAAATACTAATGAGATAGCAATGGTATAGTATGTAATACTATGTAATACTAATGAAATGGCAATGATGTAGTATGAAATAGTAATGAGACAGCAATGATATAGTATGTAATATTAATGAGATAGCAATGGTATAGTATGTAATACTATGTAATACTAATGAGATAGCAATGATATAGTATGAAATACTAATGAGATAGCAATGATATAGTATGAAATACTAATGAGATAGCAATGATATAGTATGTGATACTAATGAGATAGCAATGATATAGTATGTAATACTAATGAGATAGCAATGATATAGTATATCATACTAACAAGATAGCAATGATATAGTATGAAATACTAATGAGATAGCAATGATATAGTATGTAATACTAATGAGATAGCAATGATATACTATGTAATACTAATGAGATAGCAATGATATACTATGTAATACTAATGAGATAGCAATGATATACTATGTAATACTAATGAGATAGCAATGGTATAGTATGTACTACTAATGAGATAGCAATGATATAGTATGGAATACTAACAAGATAGTAATGGTATAGTATGTAATACTAATGAGATAGCAATGATATAGTATGAAATACTAAAGAGATAGCAATGCATTAGTATGAAATATGAAATATTATTGAAGTTGTCTGTGATATTCAATAGTATATTCAAAGTCAATTTATTTATCAATGGTGATATACGTTATTACTTAGATGTAAAAATAACTTCTAACAGTTACATGACTATATATGGCATGTCCTCCATATCAAGGACCACACTGTCCTTCGCTTTTCATGCAGCATGTTAATGCCATGCTTTGTATGTTCATTCATTACCAAAATAAATCAAACCTAATCTAAGTACGTATTGTCAGTAAGTCACATCACTTAACGCTATAAAAAGTAGCATATATTGAAATATCATATTATCCGAACCAAACTCGTTTATATTGATGATTTTTTTTATAAATTCAGTTTGTTGCTGACTCATATCAGTTTTAAGTTATGGTATTCGTGATTTACATGACTAGCTGTATACCCACAGAGCTTTGATTATCACCTATGTAGTGTTACAGTTACGGCATTCGAGATTTACATGACTAGCTGTATACCCACAGAGCTTTGATTATCACCTATGTAGTGTTACACGTAATTTCTTTACTTAACCTATTTATTTAGTGTATATCTATGTAATAATACGTTCATCATTACTCGTTTTCGCAACATCAGGCACTTCTTACAAACTAATCTTTATAGAAATATTTGATGTTGTTGAGAAAAAATACCTAACAATCATTCAAAGAACAAAATGTAACGCAAAAATCTAGAAGAAATGTTTATGTATATTCAAGATGATTAACACATAAATAGTTAGATAATTGAAAGAGAGTTATTCATTTAAGACATCTGTTAAGAGTTGGTGTATTTAGTATAACCAGAAACGTAAATTAATCATGACAGTTACGTCATCTCACGCTGTGGAGGTGCTGAGCATCGCTGAATGAAAGACTGAACAATGGAAGACAGACACATCCTATTTTATGAGTTTAATGGTAAAGTTTCGCGAACTGGCTTAATTTAATTTCAACTTAACTAATCTTTCCATAAAATCACCACGCAAATTTGTGGTATTTATAAGAGTTTGGAACTAATATATGTATGATTAACTTCTAAAAGTATCTATATACTTTTTGGGGCAATATATCAAATCACTCATTTCGATGTTATTTTACAAAAAAAAACTCCACAACATTCTCATCTATATAATATTGAATATTAAACTTGTTTACAGTTCTGAACTAAGTACAGTTGTCATGGTGATGTTGGATTGTTTCCTGAGAACAGGGCACAGCGGGAAACGGAGGTCGTGTTTTCGTAGGAATTTACCTTAATTGTTAAACTGGTGTGTTTTTGGCTGCTAAAGAGAGACATATCGATTTATACACATTTTCGCTGAATAAGTGTATTATTGTTAATACAGCTAGACAAAAAAAAATAGTTTGAAATTTATGTGTTGTCTTTCGATATTCAAAATTGAACTAAACTCCCAAGCATCCAATATTGAATCAAAGTACTTGGACGTACTGACAGCCGAGTTTAATAAATATCCATCCGCCTTCCTTTGATTGATACTTTTGTAGCGTTTGATTTATTTTGGTAACATTTATTTTAAAAATGGCGTAATATAATGTCCTCAGTATATTTTATTGTTTAATTTGTTTCTTCATGTTTTTATAAAGTAGATGAAAAATTAACATTCTTGGAATAAAAAGTAGTCCCTGTCGCGTAAGACGATTTGAGCAGTGATTACGCCTGCAAAGCTTAACAACATAAGCAGGGTTGAAGTTCGGCTACAAACTACACACTTAAATATCCAACGACGAAATCAAAATATATCAAAGAAGGTATAAAACCATCTGGTGACGCAGTGAACACGGCCACAGAAACAGTCAAAAGAATAACAATAAACACAACACATACATTATAAATGCAAAATGACAATAAGAATCTCCACCTCGTAATGGACAATATCGCAAAAGACGCCACTGGGGAGCTTCAGCATGTTTAACAAGTGCACCGAACATCGCTCTTCCCCCGTTGTCATATTATAAGACGAGTATAAATAAACATATTTACGCAATGTAATTTTCTTGCAAATACGACAGCATGCACATGTGCATATTGTACACCACAGAAATGCTCAGGTAATATACAATTAAAGGAACATGTGATGCCATATGCAGATGGATGTACTCATTTATTATACGGAAGCCAGAGTAGCAAGATAATCACAATTTAGGTTTTTTGATTTAATTGATTGAATATTTAGCGTCATTTTTATGCCATCGAGGGCTAACAGACGATCAGTTAACCTAACCACTGTTTCCTGGGATTAACCAGTACTCGAGCACACCCCATCTCCGCAAGTAACTGATAACTTTCCCACTTGAATCAGTGGTGAGAGACGAATGATAATGAGACACAATGTCGTATATCAATCATCACGGAGACTGTTGCCGGGCGGGGGATTTGAACTCACGACCCCTGAAACGTCCCAGAACAACATAACAGTAAAGACATTATAAGAAAAACTAAAAAATACAGAGAGTGAATTCATAAGATGACATTTCATAGCATAAAACTTCGGCATGGATGCAACCGTTTACTACGCTTTATATTTCACATTGTTTTATAGTTATTTAAACATTATTCGTGCAGAAAATAAACGTACTGTTATAGCTAGTGGTGAAATTTGTTTACATCTAGTTATTGAGGAAAAAATGTGACACACATCCCGGAATAGGAAAATCTTCTAAAGAATATCTTTAGTCCAGTCATCAGATATGTTTTTTTTCTCCTTATGGCGGATTGAGCGGCGTGTAGTGATATACATATTGACCTAGCACGTATTGAAAGAGAAATTATAAAATCGGTTGTCCTTATGTATTTCATTCATATAATGAGGACTAGAATCTTCAAAAAGTGAATGAATGAATGGATGAATGAATGATAAATGAATGAATATGGTTTTACGGCGTACCAACACATTATAGGTTATTCGACGCCAACAGGAAGGAAGATTCCAAGTTCACTCTACATGTACAAAAACAACACATTAACATGCAGATTAAAACAAATACATCAATAAATGAATATGCAGAATGAACCTAGAACCTTGATACCTGCAGAACTGCAGAGTTTAAGCAAATTCTATCGTATTACTCAATTTGTCGCTCCTTACGACATAAGCATAAGCCACAGTGATCCTATTCTTGCCATCACTCATGGCTTCCTGGAACCACACAGTGGTTGATAATTTAACCACAATAGTGAACATGACAAAAAATGATAAAATGAACATGACACCCATTTGGAGGATTCCTACCCCTCTGCAGAGATCGACAGTGATTCTATTTTTAGCCGGAACCACACGGGCTTTCAAAAAGTTAATATTTCTCTTGGTTAAGAACAGAATTAAGCTTTGAGCTGAAATTATGACTCTTGTTTTTCTGACATTGATAGACTGTGGTCATGTAATCAAGAAGTACGTTTGATGAATGACCCAAGGGAACTGTTTATAATGAATATGCACATGTTGTGTTTACGTTTGTAAAAAATGATTTGACCGTTATTTTAGCAGGATATCATATTGCAATTATTGATATGGTGTACGAAATCCACTGGGTAAGTAATCAAGCAATGATACAAGTTAAGTAATAAAATATATAACATAAGTTCAAACAATCACTCATTATTTAATTTTCGACCACTTGGCCTTAAATCCAAAATGAAAAGATTTTATCACAGCTAAGTTACAACCATTATAACAGCATCACAGTATTACAATACATGCTAGTACCCGTGCATATGGTTAAGAAGCACTTGCAATTCCACTTATCTTACGATCAATAAAAAACGTCTTAGCCTCCTTTGCCTCCGTTGACGGAAGTTAAATGTTTGAGATATTTATTTTGTATCTTTCGAACTTTTCAATATGGGATGCTTAGAAGGCCATGGTAAGTGTTGTATCACACGATCAAACAAGACCGTCAAACTAAGTCAGTTTGGTTATCATTATTGCATTATAAAAGTATGTTTTTTTTTGTTCGAAACAATGATTCTTGGAATTACATAGCATACATACTATATAAAGTTTACGAGCATCATTTCGGAAATATGGCAAAGTTTCAAAAATAATCTATCATAAATAAGTATCTTATGTTTAGTGATAAAATAAAACATGACGAATTTTTAAGAAAGTGGTTAACAGAAACACGTGATATGCTTAGATTACGAGAGGCTTTCAATAAATATTGTTATATTGGTAATAAGATAAAAACAACAAATAATATCTTGATAATATTTGGTTCATTTCTTCAAAATAATCTCCTTTAAAAAAATGCGCTTTTTCGAACTTTTTAATAACTTCTAAAACATAGTCTATTTTGTGTATACCTACCAGACACTGAAATACCACACTTCTGTTGGCAATACAAGACCTTCATCTGCCTTTGTTGGCCATTTTTTGAATAGTGAACTTATGTTTAATTTTCTTTAGTCTTTTAACTTTATATTTGTATATAAATCTGCGATACACGTACACAACTTGTGAATCTCGCATTCCTACAGCTCCCTATATGAACCCATTTAGCAGCCCTCTTCCAGCTATATTTGACTGTATGTGATATAAGATTACGATAAAAAGTCGTTTGGAACTCGAACAATTTGTTTGTTGGTATCACTGGATGCACAAAAAATAAATCTAGCTGACTGTGAAATTTTACGATTTACGTGTTCACGGTTCATAATTTATGGAACGAATAACATTAATTTATTTATTGAACGTCCCTCGTTAAGCAATGACAGAATACAATCAAACCTGTCTTAAGCAGCCAGTCAAGGGAAGAAGCAAAAGTGGCCTTTTAAGACAAGCTTAATACAGGTTAATTTGCACTGAAAACTTAAAAAATGGACGTAGCAAATGTGGCTGCTTAAGACAAGTGGCTGCTTAATAGAGGTGACTGTATATGTATAAACACAGAAATTTAAATGTACAAATGATGTAAATTACGTGATCATACTAGTATGATCACCACTTGTCGTGTAACAGTGTCAGTATTTAGTCACGACATCTTGTAATACAGTCAAACCCATTTATTTTTTAATACATTCGTTGGTGTCAGTTTAATACCTACAAACAATCTCCTAATCCATTTTTCCGTTCGTGTGGAAACGAAAATCGATCTAGAATTTCACCCAAATCTAGCATTTTTATGGTAAAAGGAAATCAGTGTTAGTTTTATATTACTCCGTATTTTACGCCTTCGAATATATGCCACTACAAATTCTGTTCTTTGTAGAAAACACGCTACTATAACTATCCGCCAGTACACGCTTTTCCATCTATTTCAAACATAGCTGATTGATACTGTTTTTTAAACATGTATTACAGATTAAACTTTTTAAATATATGTCGTTTTGAAATAAATAGTAGGCATCAATTCAGTTGATTGAAGCTGTATCGTTAACCATTTATATCAACGAATATAATAGTATAGGAAAACAATATGACATATTATATTTATTTGTATTAGCAAAAAAAAAAATTGTCATTAGCAAAATGTGCAATATAACCACGAACATTTACCTTACTTAGTGGAAACACCTATAGTGACAGAATTATGACCTATTCATTCAAGTGGACAGGTTCTAATATTGTTATGTTGTAATTCAGCTATTCTTTTGATTGGATTGCATGATAAGCGGTTTAACATCGGAGTCAGTCTTGGCATTCGTGAAGCTCTTGTCGAACGCCTGGTGTGCTTTGTAAAATATTACCCCGGATTCAGTTTCCCATACAATAACAGGCAGTTTTATTATTATTTCGGGCAATTATTGATGTTCAGATCTGGGTTTAAAATAGTATTAAAGTGTTCAGTGGTTCGGAAAAAATAGGACAATTAAGGTGTATAGGTGACCTTGCTCACACACTTTGGATATTCAAATGAACGCTTTGTAAGCCGTTTATATCGATATAAGAAGGTAGGCATTTTTCTTTGATATATTTTTATTTCCTTTTGATTGATTTATCGTGTTTAATCAATATATTCATTTTAGAAACGGAATAACACAATAAACATTTATATATTTATTTGACATGGTTATAATGTAATACAAACATAGATAATAAAACCTAACATCTGTAATGATGTGATGGAATCAGGGTTATCTATCAACTCCTTTATTTGTCACAGATCAGGATGTAAATGCATTAAGGAAAATGGCGCGTTACAATTAGATACAATCAATCGATAAAATGAGTAAAATCATTATATCAGTTGATTTATTTAAATTATAAAATATATTTCAAGTGGTATTTGACAAGGATTAAACACTCTTTTTTTTTAAATCAGAAAAATTATTTGTCATAAGTTCATTGATACACGCACATGTGAAACATGATTTAATGTATGTGCAACTAGAATATCTATGTGTTTCCTTTGGATTACACAAACAGTAAGACAATATATGTCCACCAAGAGACATTGAATTCAAAATATATTGCCCCAACAGCAACATAAGCAAACACAATGCAAAGTACCATAATAAATGCAATATGTACAGACAGGAGCAGTTACAACAAGGGCCAAGCTTACTTTTCATAATAAAGATACTGACTGTAGAGAAATCATCAGATATTGCATACAATAACAAATTGTGACATCTGACCATGTTGTTGTTGCATGAACAATAACAAATTGTGACATCTGACCATGTTGTCGTTGCATGTACAATAACAAATTGTGACATCTGACCATGTTGTCGTTGCATGTACAATAACAAATTGTGACATCTGACCATGTTGTAGTTACATGTACAATAACAAATTGTGACATCTGACCATGTTGTCGTTGCATGAACAATAACAAATTGTGACATCTGACCATGTTGTCGTTGCATGTACAATAACAAATTGTGACATCTGACCATGTTGTCGTTGCATGAACAATAACAAATGGTGACATCTGACCATGTTGTCGTTGCATGTACAATAACAAATTGTGACATCTGACCATGTTGTCGTTGCATGAACAATAACAAATTGTGACATCTGACCATGTTGTCGTTGCATGTACAATAACAAATTGTGACATCTGACCATGTTGTCGTTGCATGTACAATAACAAATTGTGACATCTGACCATGTTATCGTTGCATGTACAGTAACAAATTGTAACATCTGACCATGTTGTCGTTGCATGTACAGTAACAAATTGTGACATCTGACCATGTTATCGTTGCATGTACAGTAACAAATTGTGACATCTGACCATGTTGTCGTTGCATGTACAGTAACAAATTGTGACATCTGACCATGTTGTCGTTGCATGTACAATAACAAATTGTGACATCTGACCATGTTGTCGTTGCATGTACAATAACAAATTGTGACATCTGACCATGTTGTCGTTGAATGAACAATAACAAATTGTGACATCTGACCATGTTGTCGTTGCATGTACAATAACAAATTGTGACATCTGACCATGTTGTTGGTGAATGAACAATAACAAATTGTGACATCTGACCATGTTGTCGTTACATGTACAATAACAAATTGTGACATCTGACCGTGTTGTCGTTGCATGAACAATAACAAATTGTGACATCTGACCATGTTGTCGTTGCATGTACAATAACAAATTGTGATATCTGACCATGTTGTCGTTGCATGTACAATAACAAATTGCGACATCTGACCATGTTGTCGTTGCATGAACAATAACAAATTGTGACATCTGACCATGTTGTCGTTGCATGAACAATAACAAATTGCGACATCTGACCATGTTGTCGTTGCATGAACAATAACAAATTGTGACATCTGACCATGTTGTCGTTGAATGAACAATAACAAATTGTGGCATCTGACCATGTTGTCGTTGCATGTACAATAACAAATTGTGACATCTGTCCATGTTGTTGTTGCATGTACAATAACAAATTGTGACATCTGACCATGTTGTCGTTGCATGTACAATAACAAATTGTGACATCTGACCATGTTGTCGTTGCATGTACAATAACAAATTGTGACATCTGACCATGTTGTCGTTGCATGTAAAATAACAAAATTGTGACATCTGACCATGTTGTCGTTGCATGAACAATAACAAATTGTGACATCTGACCATGTTGTCGTTGAATGAACAATAACAAATTGTGACATCTGACCATGTTGTCGTTGCATGTACAATAACAAATTGTGACATCTGACCATGTTGTCGTTGCATGAACAATAACAAATTGTGACATCTGACCAAGTCATCGTTGCATGTACAATAACATATTGTGACATCTGACCATGTTGTCGTTGCATGTACAATAACAAATTGTGACATCTGACCATGTTGTCGTTGCATGTACAATAACAAATTGTGACATCTGACCATGTTGTCGTTGCATGTAAAATAACAAAATTGTGACATCTGACCATGTTGTCGTTGCATGAACAATAACAAATTGTGACATCTGACCATGTTGTCGTTGCATGTACAATAACAAATTGCGACATCTGACCATGTTGTCGTTGCATGTACAATAACAAATTGTGACATCTGACCATGTTGTCGTTGCATGTAAAATAACAAATTGCGACATCTGACCATGTTGTCGTTGCATGTACAATAACAAATTGTGACATCTGACCATGTTGTCGTTGCATGTAAAATAACAAAATTGTGACATCTGACCATGTTGTCGTTGCATGAACAATAACAAATTGCGACATCTGACCATGTTGTCGTTGCATGTACAATAACAAATTGTGACATCTGACCATGTTGTCGTTGCATGTAAAATAACAAAATTGTGACATCTGACCATGTTGTCGTTGCATGAACAATAACAAATTGTGACATCTGACCATGTTGTCGTTGAATGAACAATAACAAATTGTGACATCTGACCATGTTGTCGTTGCATGTAAAATAACAAAATTGTGACATCTGACCATGTTGTCGTTGCATGAACAATAACAAATTGTGACATCTGACCATGTTGTCGTTGCATGTACAATAACAAATTGTCACATCTGACCATGTTGTCGTTGCATGTACAATAACAAATTGTGACATCTGACCATGTTGTCGTTGCATGTAAAATAACAAAATTGTGACATCTGACCATGTTGTCGTTGCATGAACAATAACAAATTGTGACATCTGACCATGTTGTCGTTGAATGAACAATAACAAATTGTGACATCTGACCATGTTGTCGTTGCATGAACAATAACAAATTGTGACATCTGACCATGTTGTCGTTGAATGAACAATAACAAATTGTGACATCTGACCATGTTGTCGTTGCATGAACAATAACAAATTGTGACATCTGACCATGTTGTCGTTGCATGTACAATAACAAATTGTGACATCTAACCATGTTGTCGTTGCATGTACAATAACACATCTGACCATGTTGTCGTTACATGTACAGTGGTATTTCTTAATTGTGACATCTGACCATGTTGTCGTTACATGTACAGCGGTATTTCTTAATTGTGACATCTGACCATGTTGTCGTTGCATGTATAGCGGTATTTTTTAATTGTGACATCTGACCATGTTGTCGTTGCATGTACAGCGGTATTTCTTAATTGTGACATCTGACCATGTTGTCGTTGGATGTACAGCGGTATTTCTTAATTGTGACATCTGACCATGTTGTCGTTGTATGTACAGTGGTATTTCTTAATTGTGACATCTGACCATGTTGTCGTTGCAGGTACAGCGGTATTCTTAATTGTGACATCTGACCATGTTGTCTTAATTGAAAACTGTTTGAATGATCGCTTTGTTTAATTTGAACTTATACAACAGCTGTAGGAATATACAAGAGCTTGTATTGTTGTTTTGTTTTAAATGTAGAAATATACAAGAGCTGGTATAGTTGTTTTATTTGGACTTTTAAATGTAGGTATATACAAGAGCAGGTGTAGTTGTTTTATTTTTTACTTTTAAATGTAGGAATATACAAGAGCTGGTATAGTTGTTTGTTTTAGATGTAGGAATATACAAGAGCTGGTATAGTTGTTTTATTTGGACTTTTAAATGTAGGGATATACAAGAGCTGGTATTGTTTTTTTTGTTTTAAATGTAGTAATATATAAGAGCAGGTGTAGTTGTTTTATTTGGACTTTTAAATGTAGGAATATACAAGAGCTGTAGGAATATACAAGAGCTGGTATAGTTGTTTTGTTTTATATGTAGGAATATACAAGAGCTGGTATTGTTGTTTTGTTTTAGATGTAGGAATACACAAGAGCAGGTGTAGTTGTTTTATTTGGACTTTTAAATGTAGGAATATACAAGAGCTGTAGGAATATACAAGAGCTGGTATTGTTGTTTTGTTTTAGATGTAGGAATATACAAGAGCTGGTATAGTTGTGTTTTTTTTTTACTTTTAAATGTAGGAATATACAAGAGCTGGTATTGTTGTTTTGTTTTAAATGTAGGAATATATAAGAACAGGTGTAGTTGTTTTATTTGGACTTTTAAATGTAGGAATATACAAGAGCAAGTGTAGTTGTTTTTTTTGAACTTTTAAATGTAGGAATATACAAGAGCTGGTATAGTTGTTTTGTTTTAAATGTAGGAATATATAAGAGCAGGTGTAGTTGTTTTATTTGGACTTTTAAATGTAGGAATATACAAGAGCAGGTGTAGTTGTTTTATTTGGACTTTTAAATGTAGGAATATGTATAAGAATGTATACTATCATATGCGCTATAATCCTGATTAATTTCCATAGGTATATATTCACTTTTGGGTACAAATATTTTAAGTATGCCAATATAAAATGATTTAAAAGCATTTGCTTATTACACAATAATAAATTTGTCCTGTTTTTACGTTTATTTTATATTAACTTTATACCACATTCATCAATATTTATTACACATAAATATTAATAAACAAAGAACTAATAGTTCAATTTTGACAAAGATCTCGTGCTTGAACAACATTTCGCAAAGCCGCATATTGAATTTATTGTTTTTAGCAACCAATCATCCTAGGAATGCAAATCAAATCAAACTGTTGACAATGACATTTGACAAGAATGATACAGTCTTCCAAACTGCAATACTTTCAATTCAGTATTATATTGCAAGATTAAAAAGTCATCATACAAAAAAAGTTAATATCAACTTACATTTGAAAACTTACATAATGACATTGAGATTTGAATAATTAATTACCAAATAATTTATTTTTCTCGTGACATAGAAAATTGCTAAAGTTATTCAGCAAGCTCATATCTCAGTTAGTAGTACCCGCAAATCATGGGAACCTTATTATGACCCATTTTATATTTAGATAGTTTGGTAAAAAGTTTGTTTATAAGTCTCCCGTCTTCACTACCATAAACTGAACTGAAACGGACGATTGGAATAACTCGCTTTTAATTTTAGGAAGAGTTACGACCCTTTTATGCAAGTTCCTGCCTTAATCACTACTAGCCAGATGACATATATATGTGTGTCTTTAGTACCGAAGCTCAAGAGACTGATTGACTTTAATTGGTCTTGACTTCATATAGAATTAAATATTTAATACATAGAAATGTTTTATAAGAAATTTACATCTTGTAACAACTAGCCAAATTTCAATGAAATATCGAAATTGATTTCGCTGCTGTTTAGGGCATAGGTAAGATAACTCTGCGCTATGCAGGATAAATGCCCCTTTTGTACTTAGATTTATTTTTCTTATATAAAGTACCATAAAATACAATTGAGATTTAATTGAAAATGTAATTGAAGAGTTCAGTAGTAAAGAATAACAAAACACAAGGTAATTTTTAAGTGACAAATATTTACTTGTATCTTATTAGAATATATTTTTACTTAGAAAATAGGGTTATTATTTAAAGCTTGTTTTATAGTATAGTCATGTTCTCAACAGTCATTAGCTATATTTCTGAAACAAGACGCAGTTCTCCAACAGCTCTTTGTATGTTTACGTGCACATTATTCTACAAACACTGTTATCACAGCAGCAGGAGTTTTTTTGCATGATGTTTTGTAGAAAATACAAAATGTTGTAAGAGTGTTTAAATACACCTGTAAATATATATCAGGTAGAAGTGCGTAATTAATAATTTCAATGTTATTCATCAATAAGCTAACTTAACTTTACTACACAACTTACCATCATTGCTTCGGTACCCTTGTCTTAGAGCATAAACAAACAACACTGACGACAGCACAATCTCAAGATCAATAACAAGTTACACACTCGCCCGAAACATCGGTGGATTAGTGTGATTCTCTTCCATGTCTTACTGTGCCTGGTATATATAAGACGACACACTGACGACAGCACACTCTCAAGATCAATAACAAGTTACACACTCGCCCGAAACATCGGTGGATTAGTGTGATTCTCTTCCATGTCTTACTGTGCCTGGTATATATAAGATGACACACTGACGACAGCACAATCTCAAGATCAATAACAAGTTACACACTCGCCCGAAACATCGGTGGATTAGTGTGATTCTCTTCCATGTTTTACTGTGCCTGGTATATATAAGACGACACACTGACGACAGCACAATCTCAAGATCAATAACAAGTTACACACTCGCCCGAAACATCGGTGGATTAGTGTGATTCTCTTCCATGTCTTACTGTGCCTGGTATATATAAGACGACACACTGACGACAGCACAATCTCAAGAACAATAACAAGTTACACACTGGCCCGAAACATCGGTGGATTAGTGTGATTCTCTTCCATGTCTTACTGTGCCTGGTATATATAAGACGACACACTGACGACAGCACAATCTCAAGATCAATAACAAGTTACACACTCGCCCGAAACATCGGTGGATTAGTGTGATTCTCTTCCATGTCTTACTGTGCCTGGTATATATAAGACGACACACTGACGACAGCACAATATCAAGATCAATAACAAGTTACACACTCGCCCGAAACATCGGTGGATTAGTGTGATTCTATTCCATGTCTTACTGTGCCGGGTATATATAAGACGACACACTGACGACAGCACAATCTCAAGATCAATAACAAGTTACACAATCGCCCGAAACATCGGTGGATTAGTGTGATTCTCTTCCATGTCTTACTGTGCCTGGTATATATAAGACGACACACTGACGGCAGTACAATCTCAAGACCAATAACAAGTTACACACTCGCCCGATACATCGGTGGATTAGTGTAATTCTCTTCCATGT
Source organism: Panopea generosa (assembly GCA_029582155.1). Taxonomy (NCBI): domain Eukaryota; kingdom Metazoa; phylum Mollusca; class Bivalvia; order Adapedonta; family Hiatellidae; genus Panopea; species Panopea generosa. The sequence continues at coordinate 31,289,460 of CM055904.1, read as the reverse complement.
CTTACTGTGCCTGGTATATATAAGACGACACACTGACGACAGCACAATCTCAAGATCAATAAAAAGTTACACACTCGCCCGAAACATCGGTGGATAAGTGTGATTCTCTTCCATGTCTTACTGTGCTGGGTATATATAAGACGACACACTGACGACAGCACAATCTCAAGATCAATAGCAAGTTACACACTCGCCCGAAACATCGGTAGATAAGTGTGATTCTCATCCATGACTTACTGAGCCTGGGATATATAAGACGACACACTGACGACAGCACAATCTCAAGATCAATAACAAGTTACACACTCGCCCGAAACATCGGTGGATTAGTGTGATTCTCTTCCATGTCTTACTGTGCCTGGTATATATAAGACGACACACTGACGACAGCACAATCTCAAGATCAATAACAAGTTACACACTCGCCCGAAAAATCGGTGGATTAGTGTGATTCTCTTCCATGTCTTACTGTGCCTGGTATATATAAGACGACACACTGACGACAGCACAATCTCAAGATCAATAACAAGATACACACTCGCCCGAAAAATCGGTGGATTAGTGTGATTCTCTTCCATGTCTTACTGTGCCTGGTATATATAAGACGACACACTGACGACAGCACAATCTCAAGAACAATAACAAGTTACACACTCGCCCGAAACATCGGTGGATTAGTGTAATTCTCATCCATGTCTTACTGTGCCTGGTATATATAAGACGACACACTGACGACAGCACAATCTCAAGATCAATAACAAGTTACACACTCGCCCGAAACATCGGTGGATTAGTGTGATTCTTTTCCATGTCTTACTGTGCCTGGTATATATAAGATGACACACTGACGACAGCACAATCTCAAGATCAATAACAAGTTACACACTCGCCCGAAACATCGGTGGATTAGTGTGATTCTCATCCATGTCTTACTGTGTCTGGTCTATATAAGACGACACACTGACGACAGCACAATCTCAAAAACAATAACAAGTTACACACTCGCCCGAAACATCGGTAGATTAGTGTGATTCTCTTCCATGTCTTACTGTGCCTGGTATATATAAGACGACACACTGACGACAGCACAATCTCAAGATCAATAACAAGTTACACACTCGCCCGAAACATCGGTGGATTAGTGTGATTCTCTTCCATGTCTTACTGTGCCTGGTATATATAAGACGACACACTGACGGCAGTACAATCTCAAGATCAATAACAAGTTACACACTCGCCCGAAACATCGGTGGATTAGTGTGATTCTCTTCCATGTCTTACTGTGCCTGGTATATATAAGATGACACACTGACGACAGCACACTCTCAAGATCAATAACAAGTTACACACTCGCCCGAAAAATCGGTGGATTAGTGTGATTCTCTTCCATGTCTTACTCTGCCTGGTATATATAAGACGACACACTGACGACAGCACAATCTCAAGATCAATAACAAGTTACACACTCGCCCGAAACATCGGTGGATTAGTGTGATTCTCTTCCATGTCTTACTGTGCCTGGTATATATAAGACGACACACTGACGACAGCACAATCTCAAGATCAATAACAAGTTACACATTCGCCCGAAAAATCGGTGGATAAGTGTTATTCTCTTCCATGTCTTACTGTGCCTGGTATATATAAGACGACACACTGACGACAGCACAATGTCAAGATCAATAACAAGTTACACACTCGCCCGAAACATCGGTAGATAAGTGTGATTCTCATCCATGTCTTACTGAGCCTGGTATATATAAGACGACACACTGACGACAGCACAATCTCAAGATCAATAACAAGTTACACACTCGCCCGAAACATCGGTGGATAAGTGTGATTCTCTTCCATGTCTTACTGTGCCTGGTCTATATGAGATGACACACTGACGACAGCACAATCTCAAGATCAATAATAAGTTACACACTGGCCCGAAACATCGGTGGATTAGTGTGATTCTCTTCCATGTCTTACTGTGCCTGGTATATATAAGACGACACACTGACGACAGCACAATCTCAAAATCAATAAAAAGTTACATACTCGCCCGAAACATCGGTGGATTAGTGTGATTCTCTTCCATGTCTTACTGTGCCTGGTATATATAAGACGACACACTGACGGCAGTACAATCTCAAGATCAATAACAAGTTACACACTCGCCCGAAACATCGGTGGATTAGTGTGATTCTCTTCCATGTCTTACTGTGCCTGGTATATATAAGGAGACACACTGACGACAGCACAATCTCAAGATCAATAACAAGTTACACACTCGCCCGAAACATCGGTGGATTAGTGTGATTCTCTTCCATGTCTTACTGTGCCTGGTATATATAACACGACACACTGACGACAGTACAATCTCAAGATCAATAACAAGTTACACACTCGCCCGAAAAATCGGTGGATTAGTGTGATTCTCTTCCATGTCTTACTGTGCCTGGTATATATAAGACGACACACTGACGACAGCACAATCTCAAGATCAATAACAAGTTACACACTCGCCCGAAAAATCGGTGGATTAGTGTGATTCTATTCCATGTCTTACTGTGCCTGGTATATATAAGACGACACACTGACGGCAGTACAATCTCAAGATCAATAACAAGTTACACACTCGCCCGAAAAATCGGTGGATTAGTGTGATTCTCTTCCATGTCTTACTGTGCCTGGTATATATAAGACGACATTTCTGACGAGACGACACCTTACTTGAGGTCCTGAAACATTACATTTTACTGAACTCAAAGACAGAAATTACATCTATGGATAGGTTAGAAGCTTAGATATTATCTACTTCTCTCATTACTAGAGCTATTTCATTGGCTGAGGAAGTAGGACAAACTCTACTGACGGTCATGATGGAATGTTCTATTTCGAAAAATACGAGCGATTTTATTGGCTGAAAAAGTAGGACAACATCCAAATTCTATCTCGTATCTTATCCTATTTATCAACATACTTTCGATTGATATGTTTCTATACTCAAACGCAATTTCATAATTTGTGTTAAAGAGTATATTCACATTTGTTAACACCGTTATCCTACCAGCGGGAGCCAGAACTACCTTGAATCAAATGTAGTATAATATGTTGCCAGTAAATACAAACTTATAATATGCGCATTACAAATGATTATTCTATAAATAGCCAGCGTGCCGATCTACGTAATTTGCACTTTGATTCAGCAAAAAGGCAACTCTGCTGCTGATTTGCGGCATAGTCTCATTTATCTTTGTCTTATAGCATAATTATCTTAACTTGAAAGCTTGTGGCCAGCTCATTTTGCTTGAAATTGTATTTGATTTATATTGCAATATATATTCTGTTTATATGACAATAAAATATGTTTAAATTTACATAAAACTCAACTGCAAGACTGCCTACAGCATATTTTACAGTACTTTACATTTTATTTCAAACAAATAGTTTGATAATTAAGTTACATATTCAGTCAAACAAAACAACAAACACAAACTTTTGATAATTAAGTTACATATTCTGATCAATTAAACAAAAGAACAAAATCACTTGACGGTAATCATCTTAATACAAAAATATTCATTGAAAATACTTTAGTATTTAAAACGATGCTACTTTTCAATTAAAATGTAATTAAACATGTAACTATGACGTTAAACAATAGATTATGTATACTATTTGGTGATTATAAGACATTGAAGATGTTTGATCAAACTTTGCGGAAACATGATCTTATTATCCGGATGTCGAGTGCTCATTCCCTGCACATATGAACGGTTAGCATGAACTATTCTCTTGTTAAGCGAACCATGGCCAAGCGATCAACCTCGTATTATTGTTCAATCTATTTAAACATATCAAAATAGTACATTGAAAAGGGACGTCCTTATTTGGGCTTCACAGCTAGGTTAGACTTAAATAGATTTCCCGCTTAAAATTGCAACATATATTTGGACGTATTAAATCTGTCTCGTGATTTCATTTGGGTTCTAACTTGCTCCATTTTACTGGTTTACACTTAAAAAATATTTATATCATCTTAGAAAAGTTCGAATGCCGACCTGAATGTTGTCATACAGTATTTAAGTGTTGTATATTTTTAGAATGGGGATTTCGTTTCAAGTTTACCATTCTAATTTAAATGTCGATTTTGTAAAGTTTTGGTTGATTTGACATCGACTAAACCATTCGTGTTTCAATTGTCAATGAAAATGAGATGCTTTTTGTCAATTTAGAAATTATTTTATTTTTTAAGACATTTAAAGCCTTTTTCTCTGATATACTCCCTTTAAAATGATGTTATTCATGGTTTCACACCTAACCTTAACGTGCGACGTGCATTTGTAAATAGACTACAAATAACGTAAATTATGGTTATGTAATTGTCTGCATTGGTGACTTACATGTATATGTTTGTTAATGTGTAGCATTGACATACGGGAATGTATATTATATGTATAATAATACTGATTGATTGATTGATTGTTTAGACTATGCACGTATAAACATCATACATGTAATTCTATGTCGAATTATCCAGTGTTTTACTATTCAAACTTCGTGATAGTATTTGTTATTTACAGAATACTGTAAACCCTTTATTATTCACGAGAACTTTATTTTCGCTATTATTTGCGAGATTCACAAATGTCTTCAAAGATTTCGTTAAAATAACAATCATGTTCACTGCCCGAATGTTTACACAGTCCGAATATTTACACAGTCCGAATCTTTACACAGTCCGAATGTTTACACTGTCCGAATCTTTACACTGTCCGAATGTTTACTTTATGAACGTTGCGAATTCAACATTTCGCGAATTAATAAAATAAGACAAATTAGGGTAAATTCACGAATTCAAATGGTTTTACAGTTTAGTTACACATTAACTTCAAATATGTTTCAAGACGTATATCGAAGTCCTGCATTACAGTAAGTAAGTAAGTAGGTAGGTAGGTAGGTAGGTAGATAGGTTGGTTAGTAAGTAAGTTAGTAAGTAAGCAAGTAAGTATTTTATTACAGAAACATGATATGCATATATATAAATTTAACAACACACCCGGTCCAATGGACCTATAATTATATTATTTCACATGGAATTATGCTGTAATTAAATATAACCAAAAATTAAAAATATATACACGGTAATTACATAACAGCATATTAATTATGGCTGTTTGGAAAGTCATTAGTTATACAATGTACTTCTTCTTCTCATGTAAGCATATACAATATATTTAGCTACTTTTCTGGGAACGTGTGTGACAAGAAATACACATTAAGCCATACTATCCATACCATTAAACTGCATATTTGAAAATTGTTCATTCAAAATGTCTGCTCTAATATCATTGTAAAATGTACATTAGATCAAAAAATGATTTTCATCTTCAATCTGAAGTAGATTACAAATTGTGCAGAGTCTTTGCTCTCGCGGCTCACCGACATATCGTCCCGTTTCTATTCTTAGTGGTAAATTGGGCCAACAATGAACGTTCCTGTTTGCTCAAATTTAAAAGCACATATTGTTCGAATTCAAATTTATCTTTAAAAGTAACATAAGTCCGTAATTTAGGCACTCTTACTACATATACCTTCCAGATATTTGAGTAGTATTCCGTTAGCTTAGTCTAAACAATTTTTATGTGTATAACAGTTTTGTTTTCAAAATAGTTTATCAGATTCGAATTGGACATAACTGTTTTCAGATCACTGCACCAATTACTTTTACACTTATATATATTTAATATATGTATCTATTATTTCTTTCCTCGTTTAATAACCCACTTTCTGTTTTTGATGTTTGCATTTTTGATGTTTGCATTCTAGTCATTCATCTTGTTTGATTATTGATTTACTTCATACTATAGGCTATTGCAATTCTAATTTAAATGTTACTTGTTTGCTGCAACACGGTTGTAATCTTACGCCAAACGGGCCATGAAAAATCTAATCATTTTCAGCTATTATTGTACTATTTTTCTTTACCGTGAATAATCCATATGTTCTGTTTTAATTCATGCCTGAATCAATTAAAATTTATAAACGATAAACTGGTGAGAAAATATCTTATTCAGTTTTCACTTCAAGTGAGTCAAAAAAATACTTGATACGAATCATTGGGTATACTGGTTTTATAGTAATAAGGATAAAGGGAATATTATACTAAAGAGTATTCAAGTTAATATATGCGTGACACACTTTTGCCATGCCATTATGACATCAACATTTTAATACTTCATTAAAGATGTGTACATTAGTATCTATACTAGATACTGCAAAACGACATACAGCTTCTGACTGACGGTTACAATGACTGCAGTCGAGCAATTGCTAACGAGTGAGAGAAGTGGGACCGGAAAGGTTAGATGCCCCGCCCCGTCTATATATATATATATATATATCGGCATATACGGTATGAAAGTGGAGCAGAGGGAAGCAAGATGTTATATGACTAAGCTGATTTCAGCTGACTGGATGACAGTTTATAAGCTAATAAGAGTAAGTTTAAGAGCATTATTAATCACAACAAATTAGGGACTTAAAACTATTAAAAATATCACATTGCATAAACGATAATTGTGGTATAAACTAGTATGTGATAGTATGTTTTGTGTTACACTTTAATATATATATATATATAATATATAAAATGCTCTGGTAATTGATAATTAATTTACATACTTATAATATATGCAAACTATATTAAACAATCTGATATATAGTGATGTTGTGTGATAAGACTTAATGTCAAGGCGTCTTAGATAGTTTGTATAATTAATATGTAATTATCGGAGCATTACTTATATACGTATCTTATGAATACGTAGTTGAAACAAAACAGGACGATATTGACATCAACCCTGTCATAACACAATAACACATAAACAAAAACAAACGCACAGTAAATGACCCTTAATTAGTCAATTGGGATGACAAATTATTTAAAGTTACAATTCTTAATTCTTCCATATTGGCTTAAGTGTGCAGGAATGCAGTGGCGCGTTACGTCATCGTATACATTCATATAACACATAGTGAATATTAACATCTGGTGATACTTGTACGGAGCAGTGATACTACAGTGGTGATAGGAGATGGCACGTGTATTGTTTATATAAACAAATGATATACTGTAGTAGCGTATTATAATTAAAAAAGAGTGGATATATATATGAACAACGTAACAAATCATTGTGGAGTTTATAGTGTAAGTATGATTTGAAATGCACTCTTATTAAAGAGCTACAAAGCAGCCGTAACAATGTTTTCATGTATCAAATCGCATTGGTGTAGGAGCGTTTTAGTTATGGAGAGAGTGTATTAGGATGTACGTCAAGGCTACGAATTATATGCTGAAATTGAATAGTTGGGTTTGGGGCGGCACCCCTTACCCCCATGGTTCCCACGCCTATGAATCAATATGGTTTACATGCAAAACTATTACATTTTGAATAATAATCTTTATGTTATAGGGAATTTTTGAAAATGTTATGGTGCACGTTAGCTTTATTTATATTATATATATATATATATATATCCAATAACTTACAATAAAACTGACCTTTAACACATCATAGATATATTCTACAATTGATGACTATACTTGTGAAATGGGTTACCGCATCTGCTAGGAAATAGTCTGGTGTTGATAGTATTATATTCATTTGCCCCGTTGCGTCTTATGATATGGCGACGGGGGATGGGCGAGGGTTGGTTTATCTCGGTAACATGGTTTAAGCTCCCAAGTGACGTCGTTTACTTCTGACGGCCCTTAGCGCTGATCCTGTTCACATATTCTCTATGTATGTGTATTGTATATGCTGCTACCGTTTGCTACTGACCATTTCAAGGTACTGATCCTATTCACGTATTCTCTATGTATGTGTATTGTATATGCTGCTACCGTTTGCTACTGACCATTTCAAGGTACTGATCCTATTCACGTATTCTCTATGTATGTGTATTGTATATGCTGCTACCGTTTGCTACTGACCATTTCAAGGTACTGATCCTATTCACGTATTCTCTATGTATGTGTATTGTATATGCTGCTACCGTTTGCTACTGACCATTTCAAGGTACTGATCCTATTCACGTATTCTCTATGTATGTGTATTGTATATGCTGCTACCGTTTGCTACTGACCATTTCAAGGTACTGATCCTATTCACGTATTCTCTATGTATGTGTATTGTATATGCTGCTACCGTTTGCTACTGACCATTTCAAGGTACTGATCCTATTCACGTATTCTCTATGTATGTGTATTGTATATGCTGCTACCGTTTGCTACTGACCATTTCAAGGTACTGATCCTATTCACGTATTCTCTATGTATGTGTATTGTATATGCTGCTACCGTTTGCTACTGACCATTTCAAGGTACTGATCCTATTCACGCATTCTCTGTTTATGTGTATTGTATATGCTGCTACCGTTTGCTACTGACCATTTCAAGGTACTGATCCTATTCACATATTCTCTATGTATGTGTATTGTATATGCTGCTACCGTTTGCTACTGACCATTTCAAGGTACTGATCCTATTCACGCATTCTCTGTTTATGTGTATTGTATATGCTGCTACCGTTTGCTACTGACCATTTCAAGGTACTGATCCTATTCACGTATTCTCTATGTAATGTGTATTGTATATGCTGCTGCCGTTTGCTACTGACCATTTCAAGGTACTGATCCTATTCACGTATTCTCTGTTTATGTGTATTGTATATGCTGCTGCCGTTTGCTACTGACCATTTCAAGGTAATGATCCTATTCACGTATTCTCTGTTTATGTGTATTGTTTATGCTGCTGCCGTTTGCTACTGACCATTTCAAGGTACTGATCCTATTCACGTATTCTCTGTTCATGTTTTGTATATGCTACTGCCGTTTGCTATTGGTTGTACCAATAAAACCTGTTGTCAGATTTTTTATCTATGCATGTATTTTATATTGAAAGTGTTGATGCTGTTTTAATGGTTGTGTCCTTATACATGTATTTATCATTAATTAAACTAACTAGACTAAGTGGTATGCACTTTCCAAATCTATAGACGAAAAAATGGAACTAAATATTCCAAGTGTTTTAATTGAATTTTGTCGCAAATATTAATATAATTTTCTTTCCCTAACATTATGACTTCAGTTAACTTTAATCCGCATTTCTTAATAATATAACAATCAAAACAAAACAAACACTTCAAAACAGAATTATACAGATAATTAAAGAACTGACAGATTTTTCATAGATTAATGTAAAACAGTTAGCCGCGTACTTTTAACGTACTTAAAATACATCAAATATTGTTATCACATGACACATTTTTTAAACAATTTGTATATATTTTTAAAATATTATTAACACATGAAGAAGTATTTAATGACACATGACTGCACAAACCAATTTGTTTGTCTTTTTCCTCAAATGTCGCCATTTATCGATCATATCATGACCAAATAACCTTTGATAGTGTTCATAAATCAACTAAGTATTTATAAGTACATATACTTAAGTAAATCTTCTACCATATTTCAGATTTGATTTTTGATCAAATGATTATACCACTGGTGAAGTGAAACGCAGTATGGTCTGATGAACAAAGGTATGAATATATCATTTAACTTCTCATTTTCCCGTTTCATCAATAAAACATTGATACATGTGCCATAACAGACATATTTTCTTCTCAAATTTTTCTAGCCTGCCACTTTTACTTACTTCCTATAGTAGTATGTAGTAATGTTGTTTTATTATTTAAGTTTATCTCAACTCATAATGTTGACTGTTGGAATGAAATGTTTCACTTTATAATGTTAGTAATGTTACTTGAACAAACCCGTAATCTCAGTGTGATCCATTTTGCAGGTGAATTATACCACTTAAAAAGCCAATTGTTTCACTTTGATTTGATTGTAAATATTCCATCTTGCACGTTTATAGCTGACTGACTAAACAGGGATATAAACATATCACAATTAAGACCTACAACCATAACCTGATGCAATAAACGAAACATTAATTATCACATCATTGTTATCAAACGGTCGCTGAGTCATTCACCTAATTATAATTTAATATTATCATACAACTCTGTCACTCAAAATTTTCAAAGTCATTGAGTATTACATTTTGAAGGTTACTGTGACATAAATTATTGTCAATTAACTGCACGCTTTGTGTCACTCGACAGGTATAAAGCATCTACACTAAGACAACATGTACGTATATTACAGTTTACACAATTATCACACACTTTGTCATTCTATACACCTATATAACACCAATCATAACACCAATAGCTCTTACAAAATTGTCATTTCGATATAAATTGTAAGTAATTAATTAAGTAATTAAGTAGTGTGTTTATTAGGGAGTCAATGTGTACAGCAATGGTATATTTTAACAGTTACATTAAACTATATCAATGTTATATATAATATTATATTCACAATCTCAACAACATCCTCTAGAGCGTAAACAGATTCCACGTACTTAGTTGCTATTAAATATAATTCCTTGTACTTAAGAGTCTTATATATCAATACTCAATAGGTTCGTTTATTTGAGTCTCATCATAGTATATACACTATGGAACATGTAGTACTTATATTCTGATGTATCCAATTATCATCAATCATATTATCATTTCTAAAACATTATCTTTAGATTCAAGATTAAAAGTTATGATTAAATAAAACATTGAAAATACTGTATCATACTGTGTTAACGAAATGAAAATTAATCAGTGTTTTCGATCATTCGACGTTTATAGAATATTTATTGCTAAGAGGTATATTTCATGGGGCTGCTGGCATCTGTTTTAAGTGTTCAGTTAATTCTGCTTCTGAATGTAATATATATATGCATAAGGTCTCATGGAATTACTTCCCTTACATGACGGCAGCAAGATTCAGCAACCAAGAAACTAGAGCTGTGTAAATCGGAAATCGGTTGTGCATTATTGTTGTTGAAAATGTATAAAATTGTCATATTTCTTTGTACATATGAGACCACTGGGACATTTTCATGCGTTTGGATGACATTGGGTACTGTTTGATGAATCTATAACAGTTTAAAGATGCGTAGTGATACACTGCAATAAATGGGTAGCGTTGTCAAAAATTAAGGGGTGTCATCAAACCATCAAAATTGTGAAAAGGCAACCTGGTCAACTCCATGTTTTTTCTGCATAACTGGACCAACGGAGGACGATCCATTGAACCATTGGTAATATGTACAGTGTTCCAGAAGTACATGTCTCTATATGTAGACTAGTTCAAAATAAATTGTTGGGTGAGACGTAAAGCAGATAATAATTATGAAATTAATACAGTACCCCAGCTGTTTGTTTATTTACATCTAAATGTTGATACTCCTGGTGGTTCTGCGCAGACTTTTGTTAACGAGTCTGAGGTATTTCTCTGCATATAATGTAATATGTTAGATACTGTTCTTATTTTGATTCATTTGCTATAAAGTATGCCATATTACATATACATGTAAGTTGAATACCGTACTAATGTTGATTCATTTGCTATAAAGTATTCCATATTACATATACATGTCAGTTGTATAATGTTAAAATGTTGATTCATTTGCTATAAAGTATACCATATTACATATACATGTAAGTTGTATAATGTTCAAATGTTGATTCATTTGCTATAAAGTATACCATATAAGTTATTCATGAAAGTTGAATACTGTTCTAATGTTGATTCAGTTATTATAAAGTAAACCCTGTTACATATACATGTCAGTTGGATACTCTTCTAATGTTGAGTCATGTGTTATAAAGTATACCATATTACATATGCATGTAAGTTGATACTGTTTTAATGTTGATTCAAATATTATAAAGTATACCATATTACATATGCATGTAAGTTGAATAACGTTATAATGTTGATCAATTTGCTATAAGGTATGCCATATTACATATACATGTAAGTTGAATACTGTTCTGATGTTGATTCCTACATATGCATGTAAGTAGGATACTGTTGTAATGTTGATTCATTTGTTATAAAGTATACCATATTACATATGCATGTAATGCTGACTCATCTGCTATAAAGTATGTCATATTACATATACATATAAGTTGGATACCGCTCTCATGTTGATTCATTTGTTATACAGTTTACCTAATAACATATGCATGTAAGTTGAATAACGTTCTAATCTTGATTCATTTGCTATACTGATTGCCATATTACATATACAGGTAAGTTGAATACTGTTCTAATGTTGATGCATTTGTTATAAAGTATATCATATTACATATACAGGTAAGTTGAGTACTGTTCTAATGTTGATTCGTTTGTTATAAAGTACACTATATTTCATATGCATGTCAGTTCAGTACTGTTCTAATGTTGATTCGTTTGTTATAAAGTACACTATATTTCATATGCATGTAAGTTGAATACCGTTCTAATGTTGATTCATTCAGTTTATACTAATTCAATTTAGCTCGATTGCGATGAAAGCTCAGAGCTTATTTGAACTCCTCTCTAGTCCGCTTCCTGGGTAGAACCAGTACTGAGTGTTGTTTTGTGAGAGGTACCACGTCGATCGGGGCATCGAACCTGCAACCTCTAGCATGAGCGAGCAACACTCTATTCATTACACTATTGATTCATTTGCTAAAAAGTAAAATCTGTATTCAAATAGATTTTGTTGTTAAAGATGTGTAAATGTGTAATTTTTCTGTAATTTCAGGATACAAATAATGACGTCACTTTTCCTTAAAGTGTAAAGAGCGAAGGTAGACGGAAACCATAAATACGAATGTGGATCAAATTAACAACCTATCTAATATACTGACGCAGGTGCTGACATGTACATGGTACTGACATTGGCTGTGTGTGGAACTCTCAGTATGTAAAGAAACATATAGATACGTTATTTCATTCAGTTAATATAACATTAACACATAATGCAGTATACGGACGCTGAGCAAATATACATGTATAAACAAATCTACGTATAATCAGATATTTCCACAGGAGTGCCAAACGCGGAAAGAGCTTTCACTGTGAATTTAAAGAACACGTCTATAATACATGTGCGTCGGCATTAATCAACATAAAAAATCAGCTAACGACAACAACGTTATCATCATTATATATTATTGACCACGTCTGATGGTTAGTATGAATATAATCATGCCAACTATGCTTTAGAAAACAAAAAATAATCAGTTATATGGATATGGTACCATGATATGACATGTTTTAACCACTACACGGAGCTTACCAGATATAGAAATGCTATATGTTAACTGATGTGATATGCTGTTATCATTACATGGAACTAACCGGATATAAAAATGCTATATGCAAACTGATGTGATATGCTGTAATCAATACATGGAACTAACCGGATATGGATATGCTATATGTAAACTGATGTGATATGCTGTAATCACTACATGGAACTAACCGGATATAAAAATGCTATATGCAAACTGATGTGATATGCTGTAATCAATACATGGAACTAACCGGATATGGATATGCTATATGTAAACTGATGTGATATGCTGTAATCACTACATGGAACTAACCGGATATGGAAATGCTATATGTAAACTGATGTGATATGCTGTAATCACTACATGGAATTGTATAACTCATAACTGGAAGATAAATGACAACACATATTAATTGGTAAAACTGAGGATTAGTGTGATTAATAGACTATGACGACAGAGGGTTCAAACATATCGGACATGGAACCAGTTGTCCTACCCGCATCACAGTGCCACTCTCAACTGCGAGCCGTCTTTATTTGGCCGTTCATATTTGTTGTTATTTACACGGTTCTCGGTGTCGTTGGCAACGCCATTGTTCTCTATATTTACACTTACAAATGGAAACGGACAAAGTCAAGGATATTTATACTCATGCTCGCCTTCTTGAATTTTGTGAACAGCATTTTTAACATGCCGACGGAGGCATATATATTATGGCACCAATATGAGTTTGATATTCATTGGTTATGTAAGACTACACGAGGAGTCACCTTTGTTATAAATAATGTATGTGCGTGTGTATTTGTTGCGATAGCAATCGATAGAATACTTGTTGTTTATAAACCTTTTAAAAGACAAATATTGACTTCAAGATATGCTAAACTGTCGTGTTTCGTCGCTTTTGTTGTCGGATTCGGAACTTCGTGGCCCGGATTTGTGTTTTACGGAACGGCCAATTTCCTAGATAGAATAGACGACGTTAACATTGCTGGAAGAACATGTTATATTTCTGACAAGTTCGCTGAGAACACTAAATGGCCTTCAATTTTCAATTCGCTTTTATTTGTATTAATGATTATAGTATTTGTTTTGTTAACCGTTCTTTACATAATCATTGGCAGAAAAATATATCAAGTGACAAAATTCGATTCATTGGATCAGAAGTTACAATCGAAACGAATAAGTGCCAATAAATCGATTCTGACATCAATTAGAAAGATTGCATTAGGGAATATCATGTCCGCTCATAAAACAATCAAACCATCAACAGGATCCGATAACACGGATATTGATAACGTTTCAACATGTGAAGCTTCTGTGAGGTTTGAACAGAGCCCAAAATACCATGATGATGGACAACAACATCCTAGGAAGGATTTTTCTATGATAAGCAGACGGTTTTCTACAACTAACACAAGTGCATCACGTGGGAACACTATAACAATGATGATGATTACAGTAGCGTTCATCGTGTCATTCTTACCATATTGTGTAATCGTGTCATTGCGGTATTTTGATAAAACGTTTTACATAAATCTCGGGAAAAACAGCAAAATTGCCTACCATGTGTTTTTAAGGACGTACTTTTTGAACTCTGTCATCAACCCTATTATTTATAGTTTTGTCAATAAGGAATTCAGACAAACAACCGCAAACGTTGTGCGGAAACTTTTAGAACATATTAAGAAATGTAGATGACTTTCTCGACATCTAACATCTAATAACTTTTTTACTGTAGTTAGTACCACTTTGGAAAACAACACCAAGATTTGACATGTATTAATAGATGTAGGTTTACGTAAGGAACGGAATATAAGAATCATACATAGGTTGGCGGTTCGGATAGAAAAAAAACCATGTAAGATTAGTTTTCTTGCATACCAGACACATTGAATATTTAGATCTATTTGACTTCAAATTAGTATGAAATTTTACCACCATTGCTTTTAAGACGTCAAATTAAATATATAACGTCATACGTCACGTCATAAATTGTTCCAACGTCACAGCAGGGTAGGATGAGCGCGTGGAGGGAATGTAGGATGAAAATTCCGTACCGACGCAGAAATCCTTGTCCAGTATGTAACAAAAAACAAAATCTATATTTACATGGAACGTGACCAAGAAGAATTGATTGATTGATTGATTAAATGTTTAGCGTCATTTTGATGCCATATAGGGCTAACCGATCATGAAGAACAAGTATGACTTTGTTAACGTACATGTAAGCGTAGTTGCTGATATCTACATGGACGGCTGATGTATATCAATGTGGTGACAAATTGTCCCGTTAAATGCTCTCTGTGAAATTGTTTCTACACATTTTTGCTAATGGATGAAAACAACTTCCAGGGGCATACTCAATATTGCCTTGTCCATTTTATTGTGCTCAGTATGTCCCTTTGTAATATAATTCCAATGAATATTACCCATGTCACTAAAACCATACGTGATTGATTGTTTTAATTCATTAAATTGTACCTTTAGTTTAGAGTCATGAAATGTGCTGCTAATTTCGCATTTATTGCTGTGTTTTTCTAAACCTCAATTAGTAGATTGGTGATGGAAATGTATTAAATCAATGAGAATGAGATAGGGATGAAGACTAGTTAATAGATTACCAATTCTGTCTGGCAATATATTACTGTAAATGTATACTATTACACATGTTTAAGGGGATGAAAAAATAATACAATAAATGTTGGTCAGTTTCTTTGTTCACTTAAGTTATACGTCTAAACGATGCAAATTTGAGATAAAAGAACACTAAGTATGTGTGCAGACATTTAGATACGTTTCTATTTTGGAAAAAGACATAACTCTTAAAATATAAAATATTTGCGCATGCATAGAACAATCTAAAGGTAATGTACTTTCATATTTATTAACATGCGCCACCACAACTTTCCAAACGATTTAAGAATATGTGATTTTTAGAAAATAATATTTGAGATAAATATTTGCATATAGTTTTAAAATTATGTTCAATTTTGATATGATATATTGATTTGGTGCATGTTCATGAGAACAAAACGATTTAAGAATTGACACTTTTCCTTTTGATATAATAATAAAAGTATTGTTACTTATTAATAAATTCAAACTTTTTAATATCCAACCCAAATAGTTTGAGAAAGCTAACCCTGTGCTAAGAACTTCCTTAGCAGATTAGGTGAATAGCCAACGGGGGTTTAACACCACCCGGAGTGAGCGATGTAAGTTGGCTGTTCCAGATGTGCGACAGATTGTACAACTGACGTTGGATGACAAGAATTCACTGGAGGAAGACTGGGGGATAACAGTGAGATATGCTGACCATGTTTTGCAGTATTGCTCATATGAACGGCTTGGTTTACATCCAGAGTTTCAGCACGCTGGGTGCCAAAGCAAACGATGATGTCACTGTAAAATGTTAATCTTTGGTTAAACAGGAGAAATAAAAGGTGTATGATTATATCGTTATTTGGCAGACATGTAAAATAACATAATCAATATTCGCATTTTAAGAAGTAATACATATCTTAAACAGTCGGTTATTGATAAAATTTATTTTATTTATAACTGTAACATAATGTATGTATCCTTATAAAGTGTGGAAGTACAAGTTCTCAACCTAATGTAGCGGTGTAGAAAATGCCCATATCGACATATATTTGCCAAACGACAAATGTATGTATGAACATATGCATAGAAAACCAAATTTTCAGACTAATTTATAGGTCTCAAAATCCCAAAAGAACAGTTTTAACACTTTTCCATTTTACCAAATAAATGTCTTTTTTTAAATGTTTTCCAATTAATGTACTTGTTTAAATCTTGAAAATCAACAACATATGCGTCAGGTTTATAAACACCTGTTCAACTTGAGAGAGCAAATGTGTCGTTCAGACATCCCTCGTTAGGGAAAGTATTTGTAGTTCAAATCTTTGACTTGATCTGTTCAGCCACTGACCTGACACGAGAGAGACTATCGTTCCGCCCATTGGCCACGTGGTGTTGTTTGTCCACGTAAATACAATGTAATGCAATGTAGTGTTTATTTAGAGACCGTAAGCTAGACAGGTCTTAAGAAAATGGCAGCCCTGGATGCAATATCGATTTGTTTGATTGACAACCCGTGTCAGGTCAATGACATGATAAACAGGTGCATGATAAAATGGACAAGTTAAATATAGCCTATGCTTCTTCTATGTATCTCTAAACACACCACAGACGCTAGATGATAAACCAATGAAAAATTTGTTTATATTTGTTGATATAGAATAGGTAAATAGGTTGCTTACATGAGACGTAATACCCTGAAGTCTATTTCACTAACTTGCATAAGTCTAAAATTTTCGTTGGAACAATGACGACCAGACACATGTCTCATTTACAGTAAAATTCGAATGTTCTTGTATTACGATCATTATTTTGTAAGCCTTACGAATTTAACTTCTCAATATAGTGACATTAACGGAATGCCGAAAGAATTGTGTTCCCTTTTTCATTACTTCACCATGACACGCTTACGAAGTTCATAAGCTTACAAAAAGTGTAAGAATGGTACCTATTGTACGGAACAGTTTATTATTAAAACCGTGTGGGAAAATATTATTTATTAGAATATACTAGTATTTGAATTCTCTCAATTGATCACATTGCAACATGCGTGCGTTTAATTAACGATAACAATTACAAAACAAAATTACTTGCAATCAAAATATTACTAGAACTAGGTCCATTGTTTTACTCAAGACGATTAAAATTAACTACAAGCATGTTCAACGTATAATTGTTGTTTCTTTTAGTATATTAGTTAAACAAAAGTCTTTATGCTGCGGTGATGGGTGAACAACGAGGTATGGTGCACCTGTAAACCAGGGCACCTGTACAGCAGTGCAAGGTTTTGATACACTTCTGCCGTATGGTTGTGTTGACCTTTTATATGATTTTTATTGTGATTATGTTGCTTTCTTATCGAAAGTTACGTACGTCATCTCTTGGAACATATATGTTCTTATTTTAAGCAAGTATTTATTAGATTACACATTGCAGTGTTTGTCTTTTAAAAAATGTCAGTAAATTTCTCATCTGTATAGTATCATTTTAAATATGTTTTCATTGGCATACCGATGATGATTTAGTTAGCAAGAACACAATATAGTATTCGTATATAATACAACCGAACAGTTTATGAATATTATATACCCCCACCACTTGAAAAATATAATACAAGCCAAGTCGATAGTTGTCATGTTGGCCAAAATGCTATAGGAGTTATGGCCACTTTTCGACTTAGTTAATTGGTAAAGTTACTAAAATATAGAGTGGACATTCGTATCTTTGTCTTATGCACACGTCTAATTTATGAACGTTATAGACTTAAATGCGATAGTGAAAAGAGATTGAATTTAACATGAAAATAGGAGTAAAGAAAGGAACGAACAACAAATGTATATTCGTCATTTTAAACGACAACTTACAATTCAAGAGTTTACATGTCTAATTGAACGTTAATACTGACAGACTAATACGTTAGACAAAGTTGATATATTCTGACATCTTCTTCTTTTGATTTGCGCTGAACTTGTGTGCATTAGATGGAATCATATTTCAGATATTACTCATCTACATAACAACGGTCTTGTGTAGTGTATGGCAGCGCTAAATTATACTCCGTACTTTGACTCTGTGTTGCATACTACATTACCCTTCATGTACATGGCTTTCTTTTGGTTCCGTAACATGTATGTGATTTCAGCAAAAATATATTATTGAATAGAATTAATCTTAATACAATATAATTAAAGGTGTCTCAGGCTGGGTGACTTACACGCCATTTGAGCTAGTTGTCATACCAATCATTCATTTATCGACTCACACACTCACTCACTTACGTCCTGACTTAATTATTAAATAAAAAAAAGTACAGGACAATTCTCTGTATCAAAAGTTAATATATCAACAATACTATAGAATAATAACGGAGTAAAGAATTAAGTATGCAATTTATTTTTCCTGTTAGTATTATGCTGTTTGTCATTTAATATAGTGCACATTTCATTTAAATAAAATAGTCACTCAGTCATTCGCTTCTTTACGTCCGTACTAGAAAAATAAGACGGTGCCATTGTTGCAAAAGGTATTATATTAACAGGGCTTTAATTGAGTTGAATAATAACAAAGAACTATGCGAAACCCTATACTGAAATTATTTCTGCAACCATTGATAATGCATAAAGGGAGATAATACATATTGTCATACTTAAATAATCCATACTGGATGACATACCCTTCATTATTCTTAATCGTAAATCAAAGTTTAAAAATAAAATATTTGTTTAAAATCTGTATGCTAATAAAGATATAGGAACCGCATACCAGAATCTCTATAGATGCACGTGATATATTCAATAAAGTGTTTTTTAGCTGGTTACATTCAGGTATTTGTGTTGCTATACAGACACAATTAAACAAGTTAACAAGAGTATAGAGAACGAAATCCGTACACACAGGAACATGAGTAGTTGACTAGTCGTTAAAACTGACTCCCTGTTTTCTAAATTTCAGACTTACAGATGACCTTTCTTGTTCTTTTAAAATCGACGGAGGAGGGTTGGTCGATTTACTGTTATATTTTGATGGACCTTCGTGATTGTCGTTTATAACTTTGCTGGCTTTCTCAAATTTTCCCGCCCCTGGATAAAAATCGTCTAGCTTTACATCACCGAATATATGTTTCATATATTGTCCCTTTTTTGGCTTTATTGACTCGTCTGGACGAATTCCAATAGTTTCTGAAGTTGACTTGCGCGGGTAAGGCAGTAGCTGGAAGTATGAAAACACGTTTGGACGTCGTAAACGTTTCAGTTCATCCATCTCGTCTAATTCTCGCTGCTTTTTGGCGGTCAACTGTGCTGCATTCAACGCCCGGATGTAGACAAGTTTGTGAATATCGGGATTCACCAACGGAAATGGTTTGGCATCTTTGAAGCGCATGTAAGATGACGTTTCTCCGTCATGGATGTCGTCATCACTAGACCAGTAATGGCCGTCGTCTTCGTGAATAATGGAATCTAGATCCATATAATCTTCGTCAGAAACAGTTTTCGCCTTGCTATTGTCACGCCTGCCATCGCGTCCCTCATATAATATTTTCTGTCTGGATCGCGTTGAAAGAGAACCCATGCTACTCGTAAGAGGAAATTCAGCTTCATTTCGGGTTGCTGGGGGATTTAGATTTAGGTCACTACATGTACTCCTTGTGCGACTCCTGTGTTGTAATGTCTTTCCGCATGTTTTACACGACGTCTTTGCAAAGCTTTCTTCGCGCAATTCCGTCAAACATCGACAAAAGCTTTTATGTCCAGAAAAACGCTGACTTGTCTTCGACTTTGTATTTGTATCCCTTTCCGAAAGTTTTAACGAAGCATCGTCGCTGTCTGCCATCCCTTTGGAGGAAGCATCGTCAAAAACATTCCCTTCTGCGATTTGTTTTTCTATCTCTCTTCGTTCTGCGTCTAGTCTTTCCATTTCCATACGTTCCTGGTCAGATGGCGTGGGAGGGATTTCAAATCCGGGACCAGGAACAGAATCTTCATCTACTCTGTGGTGGTACCGCAAGTGGCCTTAATAATGAAATAGATATCAAAATGAACATGACATTAAGGCAGCAGCTGCTAATATGCATTAAGGTACGGACACCGTTAACTGCTTAGTTTATCGAGGTCGTCTAGGTTTCGCAGCTTTAAAATAGTCACATATTTACATATACGTATAAGATCAGGGACTTATATAAGAACGAAAAGCAACTGATAGGGATGTTATGAACGTTTGCTATTCATACAAAATCCTAACTTAAAACTGCATTATTTTAAATTCAAGA
>CM055904.1:30555931-30667837 GCA_029582155.1 Panopea generosa | reverse complement strand
AAAGGCATATAGAAACAAAAATCATGATTATTTCATAAACGTGTTTGTATGACAAATTAATGCATTGAAATTGTGATTCAAATACAGGGTAACTTAATCAGGAACTGAAAATATGAGAAATCGACTGAAACTCAAAATAAAAGAACTTAGACATAGACTCAAATTATAAAAATCAGACACTCAAAATACAAGAATCATATGTGGACTCCTGTATTAAAGCATAGTCTGGAACTGAAAATATAAAAATAATAGTACACTGGGATTCCACTATTTAAACATAGACTTGAACTCAAAATATAAGAATAATATGCGGACTCCAGTATTAAAAAATATGCTGGAACCTAAAATATAAAAATAACACTGGTAGCCAAAATTTAGGGTTTGGATCATTGATTCAAATACATAATTGGACAAGTCAGGAGGGTAAAGTAAGAATATATCTAAATAAAGATTTTATTTAGATTAAATACTTCATTAAAAATTTGCTATTAACAAGGAATTACATAGAGAAGGAAATTTAAAGCAACACATTGAGATTTTGCGGAAACTTATATATTCATGCAAAAACTTGTTTCCAGTTATCTTTAACTTCCATTTATCTCAAGAATACAAATCAAATGTTTTTACTTCGCTGAATGAAATACTTAAGACAATTCCCAGCAATTTGTGTTTAAAATTGTTGAAGAACAAAATTTGTATACTGCCTCTAAAACAAAACAAAACTGCTTGAATTTTTCCTTCAAACTGCAGTGTTTTTATTCAAGATCATTTTGTACGATGGTTGATCGATCAAAACATCATTAAACATTATAAGGTTACATACAACTTACATTTTTGTCGCCCAAGAAATCTGAATGATTAATTAGCCAAATTATTAATTCTTCGTCTTCTATTTTATTAGCATTTAGTCAGGAGATGCAAGTTTCTTATCCTTTTATATAAATTCTTGCTATTAATTATATAAGATTTGTTCCCTGGCAACAATATTAAAAAAAATTGCAAGAAGGAAAATTTCTCTGATTTTAATAAATTTTCTCTCTTTGAAAAAAAACAACAAACCTAATTGCTTACTTATGATTTATGTTTGTATGTACACATCACTGGATGAACATTTCTTGTTCAATGGGGAGCAAATAAAATAGACTTATGCTGATGTATTATGGGTAATGTTGTATTCTGGGAAATACTGGTTATCAAATTTCAGTAATGTTTTGTGTGATATAATGTATAATAAACACAATGACTGTAATCTCAATGTAGATTACCAGGTGTCTAGACAAGATATCTGGTGTGCTTTGTGGACTATCTGCAGCATAAAGGATGATGGAGACAGATTGGACAATGGTCTGGATGCACTCATGGGAGAGATTTAAGGGGAAAGTTAAAGACAATGATACATTATAAATATCAGTGTCCACAGAGAGATTATGTCATGGTCTATACTACACTTATTTTTCTAATCAACCATTAAGAAATTGAAAGTGCTTATCAACAAACCACCCAAATCTGGAGATAATGTCTGTGAGAAATCTTGCCATTTTGAAAAAAAGTTGTGAAAACTGCCCTATCCAAGAAAAAGTTCAAAATTGGTGGCAATGCCAATGTCCTTAATCACATACAGTCCTTATCTCCTAAAATGTAATCTTTATTGCTGTTTTTCAATAATTAACTTGACATAAAATTTTAAACCCATTCTGATGACCCCCCCCCCCCCCCCCCCACACACACACATTCTACAGAGAGACAGTGATCATATTTTTATTGTGCTCCAACAAATGTTTACATACCAGCATTTATGAGATGATAGATAAAAGTTTTCCAACATATTAAATTGAAAAGCATTAATTTTACCAAGAAAAGTGTAAAACAAGAAAAAACATAAAAAAAATCTCTGAACAACTTTTTCAGACAAGACAGAAGCAGACTGTGACAGAGAGCGTGCGCTGATTGACCAATGGGTATCACTAACGGAGGAAAGAAATGCAGTCCTGGTACCAGCAGCAGGAAGTGGAATCCCTGGGGCACCGGCAGATTGGTAAGCTTGTACCATTGTTACTGTTGTTTTTGTGCATACATTACTGCAAACTCACCCAGACTGGTTCACTCTACTGTCCGTCATAGGATGTAATATGTTCTGAAAGTTTGTGAGTAGACTCAGGTTATAATGAAAGGAAGCTTAGGACTTTTTTTCAGGTCACTAGAGTCATGGCCACTGTTACTAAATATAGAAAAAATGGTTAACTCTTAATAATTTTTTGGAGACCTATTGCCAAACGCTAGATGAATACTCCTTATCATTGTCTGTTTGCTGTCTCGTGATTTATACATAATATAATTGTAACTCTTGTTGCTGTGATGTCTCGTGATTGATACATAATATAATTGTTACTCTTGTTGCTGTGATGTCTCGTGATTGATACATAGTATAATTGTAACTCTTGTTGCTGTGATGTATCGTGATTGATACATAGTATAATTGTAACTCTTGTTGCTGTGATGTCTAGTGATTGATACATAGTATAATTGTAACTCTTGTTGCTGTGATGTCTAGTGATTGATACATAGTATAATTGTAACTCTTGTTGCTGTGATGTCTCGTGATTGATACATAATATAATTGTAACTCTTGTTGCTGTGATGTCTCGTGATTGATACATAGTATAATTGTAACTCTTGTTGCTGTGATGTCTCGTGATTGATACATAGTATAATTGTAACTCTTGTTGCTGTGATGTCTGGTGATTGATACATAATATAATTGTAACTCTTGTTGCTGTGATGTCTCGTGATTGATACATAATATAATTGTAACTCTTGTTGCTGTGATGTCTAGTGATTGATACATAATATAATTGTAACTCTTGTTGCTGTGATGTCTCGTGATGTGATGTCTCGTGATTGATACATAATATAATTGTAACTCTTGTTGCTGTGATGTCTCGTGATTGATACATAGTATAATTGTAACTCTTGTTGCTGTGATGTCTCGTGATTGATACATAGTATAATTGTAACTCTTGCTGCTGTGATGTCTCGTGATTGATACATAATATAATTGTAACTCTTGTTGCTGTAATATTTACTTGTTTTGTACATCACTTGTAATTTGGAACATGAAAAGGTAAAAGAAAGAACAGGACAACCTTGTCATAATAACACTTCTAGTTCAGGTAGTTTACATAACTTTATAAATCATTTAAGTTAATTCTTAACTAAGATTTACTTAAATATCCACATCAATTTCTAGGATTACATTTCTATTAAAGGGATCATATTGGGGAAAAATAATAAATAAATGTCTTGAAAAATAAATTAATTATTGAAATCAATAAAGCATCTCATTATCATTAATAAATAAAATCTGAATGGTTTGGTATGTCATACCCACCAAAGTGTGACAAAATCAATATTTTAATTGGAATGGTAAACTGGTAAATCCACATTCTAATGATAGACAGGACTTAAATACTGTTTGACAACCTTCGCATTATCATTCAAACTCTTCCTGATGAAATTTTTACTACATGAAGACCTATACAATGAATCAATATTGAAATCAAGTGACTTGTTTAACACATCACAAAATACATTGCAATTTTAAGCTTGAAATCTATTTTAGTCTACCGTAAGTGTGTAGCCTATTAAGTGAAGAAATCCCTTTTTGGTGTATTATTTTTGCATGTTTAAATAGATATCCTTTTTGCACTACGGCGTCAGTAAGTTAATATAGGCATGATATATTGGAAAAAATGTTTTAAGCCAATTTTAACATTTTGAAAAGTTCTGATATACTCCCTATAAAATAATTACTTGAAGATCAATCAAAAGATTTAAATCTTTCTATTTAATGATTTGTAGGTTTGAATATTTTGTGTCATTTTTATGCCATCTAGGACTAATAGATGATCAGTTGACCTAACCGTTCTTTCCTGGATTCCTGGATGTTTTACTTGTACTTATGCATACCCCTCTCCACAAGTAACTAATAGCTTTCCCACTTGAATCAGCGGTTAGAGACATATGGCAATGAGACACAATGTTATATAGGCCCGATTAGCTCAGTCGGTTACGCGTCTGACTATCAATCCAGGGGTCGTGAGTTTGAATCCCCCGCCCGGCAACAGTCTCCGTGATGATTGATATACGACATTGTGTCTCATTATCATTCGTCTCTCACCACTGATTCAAGTGGGAAAGTTATCAGTTACTTGCGGAGATGGGGTGTGCTCTAGTACTGGTTAATCCCAGGAAAAAGTGGTTAGGTTAACTGATCGTCTGTTAGCCCTCGATGGCATAAAAATGACGCTAAATATTCAATCAATCAATCAATCAATCAGTCATCACGGAGATTGTAGCTGGGCCAGGATTCCAACTTGCAACACTTGGATTGATAGTGAGACACTACCAACTGAGCTGACTGGGTCTGGCTGTTTAATGAACATTTTATATAAGCCTAATAATCAACAACATTGATTGTAAAATAATTTTTCTGATTACAGGGAGGCCCCAGCTGATGTGGAACAACACAGACCTGTCCTCTTTCTTGATCTCAACTGTAAGTTTCTCATCCCCTCTGAGGTCACCATTTAGAATTGTATAGTGGGTTATTATGCTCCTCCAAAGGGGGAAGCATATAATCGTTGCTTTGTCGGTCGTGCATCCGTCCATCCAAGTTCTTATCCGGGCTATTTCTCTACAACCTCTGGTTGGAATTTTATGAAACTTGGTAGGCTGCATCATTACATTGAGATTTTGTGTCCAGTCTGAAATTTGTCACCTATGGATAAATTTCAAAAACACTTGGCTCAATTCATCAGCATGACATAACAACGTGTCACGTGTAAGACCCACATGCGTACCTCAAAGGTCAAGGTCACACTTTGAGTTTGTTTGACAACACTTTCAGTCTGTGTGAGATTTCTTGTCCGGTCTGTAACTTTGTCATCTATGGATAAATTTCAAAAACACTTGGCTCAGTTGATCAACATGACATAATTAAGTGTTCCATGTAAGACCCAGAACCTTTCCTCATAAGTCAAGGTCTCACTCTCAGTTTGATTGATATTGCGTGTCTGGTCTGTGACTTTGTCTTTAACTTGGCTCAATTTATCAAGATGACATGACGACATGTCATAAGTAAGACCTAGACCCATACCTCAAAGGTCAAGGTCACACTTTGAGTATGTATGACAACACTTTGAATCTGTTTGAGATTTCAAGTCTGTCCTTTAACTTTATCATCCAAGGATGGATTTCAAAAACACTTGACTCAATTTATCAATTGATCAACAATTGATATGTAATTAGGGATTTAGGGATTTTGAAATAGCTTGACACAAGTGATCAGCATGTCATGATAATGTTTCACCTGCATTTATTAACTGTTGAAATATCCAGACCATTACATCAAATGTCAAGGTCAAGGTTACACAAAGGTCAAGGTCATGCTTTAATTTATAAAAAACAACATGAAATTGCATGTCAAGTCTGAAACATCAGTCCATTACTCTTGATATTCATGGATGTATCGCTACCTGTAATAGAAAGAAAGAAACTTTTATTTGCAATTCAAAAGGCCATAGGCCCTTGTGAACATATACAAAACAGGAATTATATTTACATACATGACGTAACACATACTGTATCTTATATTACAAAAAAGTGTAAAGAAAAAAGAGAAAATATCATGTATGCAATAACGCATTTAATCAAATCCATACATCAAAAATTTGTGGAACATCAAACACAGAAAATAGAGAAATATTGTCATGTATTCTTGTTACGGAGAAAGTACATGTATGATGTTAATACACAAGTAAGTATACTTTATAATTATTAGAATAAACGATTTTTTTCTTTAAGCCACAATCAACATGTTTACAAGCAAACCTTTTTTTTGTTAGTCAGATCATTGAAAAATATAAATTTATTTCATGTGATTTAAAATGAACATGCTTAACATTTTATTGATGCATATAATTTAGTTACACATGTCATAACACATATACTTACTTACACGTACCATATGCATAAAACTGTACACATTCATATGTATATATATATTTTACATAACTATATATCAAATACAGTTTAAGCCAGAGACATGGTAAATACAATTGTGTTATGTATTTTCAATGATGTTCCTCTTTTCAATATCTTTTATATCATATATTGTTATTTTTCACAGACCATTTGGGGGGCATGCGACACTTAACAGTGATATTTCATGTTTATGGAGTTATGGCCCTTTAATTGAGTCTGTGACCAAATTCTTGTCTCCGCTATTTCTCTACAACCTCAGATTGGAATTTTATGAAACTTGTTAGGATGCATCATAATAATTACCAAGTGCAGATACGCATATTGTCTGTGTTCTGGTTAGATGATTTTCACGGAGTTTTTACCCTTTTATTCTGTCTGTGACCAAATTCTTGTCCACGCTATTTCTCTACAACCCCATGTTGGAATTTTATGGAACATGCTAGGATGCATCACTACCAAGTGGAGATGTGCATATTGTCTTTGTTTTCCGGTTCGACGATTTTTCATGGAGTTAGACCCTTTCATTGAGTCAAATTCTTGTCCGCACTCTTTCTCTGCAACCTCAGGTTGGAATTTTATGAAACTTGCTAGGATGCATCATTACTAAGTGCAGATGCACATATTGTCTTTGTGTTCCGGTTCGGTGACTTTTCGCGGAGTTATGGCCCTCTGATTCTGTCTGTAACCAAATTCTTGTCTGTGCTATTTCTGTACCTCATGTTGGAATTTTATGATCATAATGACCTATTTCAAAGTCTGTTGTACAATGTATTATATCACGAAATAAAAAATAATGTATTGACTTCTCTTTAGAACTCTCACAGTTACTTCCCCCGCTCAATATCATTACCATATGGTACAGAGTCAAACACTCACTTTGGGGAGCATCCATCTGTTCCACTGATATTTTTTGTTTCTTTAGTAGAAATATTCTGTGTTTTAGACAGAAAACTAATATAATTTAATTCAACATATTATATTTCTGTGGTAATGAATGAAAAGATAACTATGGTTACCATATAATGGCAGACACAAACTAATATTGGACCAGAAAAGGTTTTATTTAAACTTAAAACGGAGATAATTCCATTCCTATTTTTCACCTCCTGAAACACAAAACACGAAATATACACATATATTTTTTGTCAATATTATTTTATGCCCCTCCCTTCAAGGAATAAAGAATGAACATTAGTATTTCCCCTGTTCATTAGTGAAGTAAAAAAAAATGATTTCCGATCAATAACTTCGAAAGTTTATTTATTTAATTCATATTTTTTGTGTACCTGTATAATTATAAAATATGGGTCAAGTTCACTATTTGACAGTGTTGGCCAAAATTTACGGGAATTATGGCCCTTTTATGACTAAACTGGTTTCTGATCAATAGCTTGGGCATGGCGTGGTCTAGTGGTAGAACGTCTGCCTCGCATGCGGAAGGTTGTGGGTTCAGTCCCCGGCCGGGTCATACCAA
Source organism: Panopea generosa (assembly GCA_029582155.1). Classification (NCBI taxonomy): domain Eukaryota; kingdom Metazoa; phylum Mollusca; class Bivalvia; order Adapedonta; family Hiatellidae; genus Panopea; species Panopea generosa. Next base: position 30,660,321 of record CM055904.1, on the reverse strand, counting down.
AGACTTTAAAAATGGTACTAGAAGCTTCCTTGCTTGACGCTCAGCATTTAGAGGAGAGTTCTAGGTCTGGTCGGCCCAGTGTCAGTATAATGTGACTGGGTGGGGTATCATACTATGTGTCTGCGGCATGATACTCCAGTGTGACAGCCCTTAAAATACTGTCTCAAGTAGACACCGTCGCGATATGACTGAAAAATTGTTGAAAGCAACGCTAAACACCATACAACAACAACAACAACAATTTGTGTAGTTAAATGACAATATGCTGAGTAAACCTATTCCATCTTTATTGTCTCTACAAATCTGCATCATGTTTAATATGTATCAAATACCTGCGCAAATGATGGTACAGTATAATGGAAAACACTATCAAATATTAAGTTTTGTATCCTTCAAAACATTCAAATAAACAAAGAATGCTTCAATATTTGTGATAAGCAATCATTAACATATTGATGGTTAATTATTGGTTTGAGCAAGGACTTCTCCTAGACAGGTTTGGCTATACTGCAGTTGCCTTTAGTGGCGTAGCTGCCTTAACCGCCGCAACACCCAGGCTTGTACATGTTTTTGACTATTTTACATTGGTAATGTCATATATAATAATGGATGAGGTCTCACTTTCCACTTCTTAAAATGCAACTACTAATACTACATGTACAAAAAGTTTGGATGTAAGGACATTACTGTAAATGTATTCATATATGATAAGTGGCGTAGCTGCCTTTACTCCACAATGCCCATGCTTGCACATTTCCTTGCAAATGCATCATTATACCTCCTGGAATTCTCCCAGAACACAGGAAATACATCCTAAAAATATATTTTCTTGCCCAGACACACCCTAGAACCTGCACATCATTTAAGGGTCAGTTTCACCACTGGCCTTGCTCTTATCATTTTCTAGGATTTCTTTTTTTTTTATGTATATATATATATATATATATATATATATATATAATGCGCTCCAAAATAAAAAGAGAAAATCCAAAAGTGTGTTTTACCCCTACAAATGAGCTGAATTGGACTTAAAGTTCGAATGAGACCAATAAAGTGACATATTTTTAAGATATATGCTGTTGTAATACAATATTTTACAAGAGAAATTTTCTCTTCTAGAAATTTGGTTCAAATGCACGCGTTTGAAAGAATGAATCTTTCAAAACTGTCAATTAGAAAAGAAACTTCTCTTCAAAATAATATTTAAAAGCAGGGTTGTCCCAGAAGAGAAAATTTCTCTTCTGTGATTGTCTCGTTGTAATGGGATAAGTGTTCAGAACAGGAAGAATATCTCGTTAACATAATAAAAGAAGACATTTCTCGCGAGCAACATAACAGATGTTTCTTTTCTGTGGATATTTTACAAGAGAAATTTTCTCTTCTAGAAAAAAGTGTTCAAATGCACGCGTTTGAAAGAATAGTTATTTCAAAACTGTCAAGTAGAAAAGAAACTTCTCTTCTGAGAGTATTGTCTGCATAAGCGAAACCATTCCAGAAGAGAAAATTTCTCTTCTGTGATCATCTCGTTGTAATAGGAGAAGTATGCTGAACAAGAGAAATGCCTTGTAAAGATAAGAAACGGAGAAATTTCTCGCTAGCAACGTAAGAGATATTTCTTTTGTGCCGATTATATTTTACAAGAGAAATTTTCTCTTCTAGAAATTTAGTTCAAATTCACGCGTTTGAACGAATGAATCTTTCAAAATTGTCAAGTAGAGAAAAAACGCGTTTTCAGTATAAAATGTAAAAGCAAGGCTCTCCCAGATGAGAAAATTCTGGGATAGTCTCGTTGCAATCAGAAAAGATATGCAGAACAAGAGAAATGTCTTGTTTGCATAAGAAAAGAAGAAATTTCTGGCTAGCAACAAAAGAAACGTTGTTTTTTTTTGCACCTGTTCGATACGTACAAACAGACATGATATTAAGGAGATTTTTTTTACAAAATATTATTTCTGAAATTGTCATTAGAACGTACTAAAGACAACAGAGGAGAAACTATCTTCAAGGTGTACGCTCATTCAAGCTTATGTACTAGAAAATAACTTTTCTCTTCTTTGTAAGCACTCGTTCTTATTGAAATTATCTTAAATGTGTATGCATGAGTTTATCTACATTCTAAATTAGAGATAAAAAAACATTTCAAAACTTCTTAATATATTTTGTTATTCAGATTTTTTGTTCAATGTTATACACAAATTGCAGACAATTATGACCGGTTCCAAGGATTAGGACAGTCTAGCAATGTGTAAATATATACTTTTTAATCTATTTTCTGCTATTAAAATTTATTGTTTTAGCAAAAAAGTAGGCAATTATTGTGATGCTGTTGAATGCAAACTCAGATTTCGGGAAAATGAAACTGAATTAAAACGTTGAGCTTACAACAATCGTTTTTATTTACAAATAAAAATGTATATAGTTTATTTATATTCTTGACTTGAAATTCACAAATTACAAATAAAGGAAAGTCCATACTGAAGAGGTTAAAACGTTATTAAACATGCATTTCTCGTTTCATTTTCCTTTATGTAACAATTATCTTCATTCAATGCCAAATGCTTCAGAGCTTCATCTTCGAAACATATAACGCTATATCTCAAATAGAGCAATATTGATAGAAGTAAATATAATATCCATGCTTCTTAAAATGGCACTTAAACCTTATTTAATTTTAAAAGTCAAAATATCCTTTGTTTGAAAATGTGTTAAACACTTACTTATGCCGAAAAGATACAGACATTTAACAAATACAAATAAAAAGTGACTTTAATATGTTTAATAACATAGGATTCTTTAATTTATATACCACAGTAAAGAAAGTATCAAATATCAGTAGTATTTATAATTGTCATTTTTCGTTAATCTAGTATAGCTGTAGTTGGGGTCTGAGATCCCAAATTATTGCAACTGTTATGTTGTCATAGGTTTAGAATATTGAATTAATGCTTGATTTATATTAGGGAGTAATACACCAACTGGATGCTTATATTGGGTTAGAAAGACCACCTGATGAATTTTAGCTATAATTATTTGATAATAATTCAGTAAAGTTACAGTCAAAATGGCTTCAACGGAGATGTCGTTTAAAATGAAAATTTGCAAAAAAAATAAATTAACATAAAACATTCTTAAACACTATCCAAAGTACAGTGTACTTGTGATTTCAGAGAAGATATTTCAAGAAATTGTTGACGTCCGGACGTACATACTAAGTTTTAAGCTACAATCTACTTCAAGAAATAAAACACACTTTTAAATAGTTAACATCACAACAATATTTTCATATAATGGCAAAGCTATAAGGTAATACAATGTACACACACATATAAACATGATTCATCACTGTAACATTTCATCCGAGAAATTAATGTTATAAAATGTTTATTTACAATGAATATTCAGGATTTGGTCTGCTATAATGAAGTTTTTACAATGACAAATACTAAAGTAACAATGCATAAAAAGCGTGCCCACAGTTGGAGTTGATTAATACTTTGTGTGTTGTATGATTTCTTTTGTAAATAAACTGTAAGTTTTAATAATTTTAAATGTACACTGTAAGGGTTAACTTTACACAAATGAAATTGAAGCAGTAATGTTGCATTGTGTATCCTAAATTTCTTACTAGAATGAAATATTACTGTATCATACATAATTATCAAGACATAAAACATCCAAATGAAAAACTAATCAAATCAAACAATGCATACTGATTAATATTACTTCAGATTCTTCTTTACATATGTGTTTACAGCTTTGATAATTAATTTATATTGAGTGTCTGAGATTATCAGTTAGTTGCGTGTTTTTATACCCCGAAACTTTATTATTAATAATAGTCATCGATTCCATAGTGTTGTTAACATATTGTGTAGTTGAACCATCTGTGAATTTAAATTCTGTGCTATTTAGTTTTCCACCGAGCATTGAAGCAAAGATCATCCTTATTTTCAAGTACTCCCAGCTATATATTTTGTTGTTGCATACAGTAACTCCGAGTGTAACCTGCAATATAGATAATAAAATAATTAAACATTATTTTAATGTCAGCTTTATGTTACATACGTTTTGCGATGTCCCCAAATTATTCACGTATTGCTGGGATATCGTGTCAAACTGAAATTTCATCTCAACGGGCAACACATAAATGTTATCTAGTTAAGCCTGTTCTTAACAATTTCAAAGTATTATGGTATCAACAGTGTACATATTCTGTTGATACAATTATGTATATTGGAGTAGTTAAATGCATATAATGTGAAATAAAAGAAATATTGACCAATTAGAATAATAACTATAAATTTTATGAGTGTTCTTATTCGTTCAATTTAAGAACTGTCCCGAATCATTCTGGTCATAAAAACTACTTTATATATTTGATAAAGACCAAATGAAAATGAATGTATTTAACCGCAAACAAAGTCACAAGGTAAAACATTTTATGTTTCAAGGGTCATTATCCTAGCAATAATAATCTTATTTTGACAGTTTAATATCTTAATTCGGTGTGATTGTTATCAAATAACAACTGTGTATGTCTGGTAAATATTGAATAAAAAATCAATGTGCCAGTGTACAAACACGAGCAATGTGTTCATCATTTTGATACGGTGTCTCGTTGGGAGCCATCGCAGCATAATTATCAAATTAAGTAAAGTCGAAACAACGAAACTACAACGGTGAAAAGTCGAAACAACAATGGTGAAAAGTCGAAACAACGATGGTGAAAAGTTTCGACTTTCGAAGATTCGTTGTTTCGTTGGTTCGACTTTTCACCATCGTAGTTTCGCGTTTTCACCATCGTAGTTTCGATTTTTCACCATCGTTGTTTCGTTGTTTCGACTTTTCACCATCGTAGTTTCGTTGTTTCGTTGATTCGACTTTACTTAATTTAATAAATATACCGTGATGGCCCCGAGTTAACAATAGTTCAAAATTAATAAATACATATCAAAAAGTTTGTAAATAAACAAATGAAAACATAAAACAATCGTTTTAAAACAGACTTGTTTAAACCACAAAACGATGTTTTCAGGTCAAAATCCCGGAGGCATGCAATATGGTTGTAACCACAAACCCCACAAAAGCATTTTGTATGTAAAATTCTCCCTCACATATAAGTTGAGCATGCTCGGTTGTACAAACCGACAAGAATCATTACTTAGTATTTTTGTGTTTATTCATTTCAGTTATTCTGTATTTAAGTATCGCGATATGTTGAAAGCCAATTAAACTTCCGAAAAACATATTTTTCTTACTATCAAAAGTTATTGAAATTATTCGTTTTTGTAATTCTGCTAAAACCCTTCATATAAACCCCTTTATGTGTACGTTTTTGCCGAATCTGAGAATCTCGATACACTCTCGGGATTATGTGATGAATATACAAAAACTCTTAAAATGCGTTGTTTTATTTGTACGTTTGAAACGAAAAAGAGAAGATAGAAAACTGACAGAAACCTCGTTTTATAAAAAGTTTACTCACTGATGATATGTTTTTTTACACGGCTGAAACAAAATCTTTATATGTGTGCAGTGCAGTGTGTCACATTTTATTTTTAGAATAGTCAAAGGCGGATTTGGACCATTAGGTCAGGTGTCCAATAACAAGATGGAAAAAGTAAAAGTTGTGGCTTGAAGCAGTCTTGTGCATCGTTGTTTAGTTTTCTTCAATTTTAAAAATAAATATTTATGCCTGCGATAATCGTCTTCACGGGCGTATTCAGTATATATAACTATGTACATACACTGAGGAACAATAAGCACCGAATGCTTAATATTATTTGGACCGGTAACACTCTCCCCCTGATCATTTTTAAACTGGTTGTGAGATATTTTGATATCTTGTGCATTTTAGACATGTTTTATGATGGCCCGGACCCGCCATCGCAGGTACACTTGTATTTGATATTGTCGCGCGCGCTATGACGTAACAAATCACTTTCTCACTATCAATCAAGGGTTTTGTGTAAGTACAGTTATTAAAAATATGCCAATTGTTATATTTAAATTTTTGTTCAATAGCTTAGCTCGTTGGTTTGAGTTCACTAATACACTGAGGAGATTAAAAGAGATGTGTTTAAAAACTGTCTAGCTGTATGCGGTTCGATAATTTCTAAACACATCCCCTATAACCCCCATGCCGTGTTCTTTTCTTGAAATTACTTGCGCATAAATTACCGAACGTTGCGATTCCGATTTAGCTTTGTGACTCTCCGTTTTCTGCCGAAGGCGATTTTTGGGAAAGAGACGACAAAAACAAAACCCGTTCATAATTATTCAAAATGATGTACATTATATCTACATTTTAGTTTGCATCCTTTCTCAATAGTAATCTATCATCTGGAAGAATAAAACTTACTTAAATTATAACCAAAAATGAACGTTTCGGAAGTTTAACGAGCATTTACAACATTTTTCTGAAAAACTAATTTGCCCCTACGAACACACACCATAGTTCGTTTTGGTTTTATATGTATATGTGTATAATACACATTTTATCAATCAATATATAAATTGTACCACGACAATGACATGAAATAAATAAGATAAAAAAATGACTTTATCTTACTTTTAACTGCGTTGTATTGGATATTCAGTTCAGATGTCTTAAACTTGGTTTCTTGTATTTTCCCACTTGTATCATGTATGACCTGGATTTCTTGTTGTTTTGTCTATACAAATAAAATACCATACTACGTACAGTTGTGAGAATACATGTTTGTATATCATAGTGTAACAAATATATTTGAAAAAGCAATCATATGTTCATTTTTTATCTCTTGGTAACGAAATTATTTTTTTCAATCTTTCTTTTCATAATAGTTATTTCAGTTATTTTTCTATTAAACATTAAAATTATTAACTAAAATACGAATACGTATAATGTTTAAACTTCTATAAATCGGATTATGAACAGGTACAAATGAATACATTCCTCAGTTAGAGAGCCAAGAAAACACGAGGACGCTATATCTTAAACGCAGTGTATTGATCTTAAAAGAGTGCATAACATTAACCATAATCAAAGTTCTTATGTTACCCTGATATTAAATGAATGTTTTAGTTTTTTATACATAAAATATTGGTAAACATAATATATAGTTTGTCAGATATTGGACATTATTATAACTGTATAGTTTTAGTACATTGCCAATTCAATATTTCAGCTATATGTAGTACATGCACATTCAATAAAAAAGTTATTATAAAACGTTCAACAACCAAAATTTATAACTTACGTTTACATGGTAAAACTGACTTCCCGCGTAAATGTTTCTTATAATTTGACTTTTATCACCTATGATAACATTGCAAAGGAATCAATTTATTTTAGTGATAGAATTAATGTCCAGCGGGACAAAATGGAATGCTCACTTTATAAAGACGTTACGAATAGAACACAGACTGTAGCAGTTAAACCCCTCCCATGTTTTATCTAGTTGGCTATTTGAATCGTGTTATAAAGTATTAGATATCTTTCAAAGGCATGCACTCCACGTGACCTTCTCAAGGAGCTTCCTCTAACATAAAAATCTGATAGCCATGTATAATATGTTGTATCATATTTCGATTACAAATAAAGTACTTGCACAGTATGATGCTTGTGATACCATTCATTCTTGAATTGTTAGTCAGACACAACAAGAATTAGAGAATCTTGTCTCAGATAGCTTCAGTTTTGTAAGTTGCATTGCAGTTCGACATGATTTACCAATACAGACCTAATCATTTTAGTGGTTATAAAGACTGGGAAAACTGGTTATATATATGATCACATCATGACCGCAAACGTTTTATGAAACATTAACATACACGAATTTTATTATACAATATTCAAGAAGCCGATGTCGATAATTAAGATGAATTTCATATGCGAATTTTAACAATTGCTTAATCATGAGTATCCGTTCTCCAATATAAGTAACCACCTGCGCATAAATATAGATTAGTTATACTTTATAACAAAACAGAACACATTATTATTCTGTTGAAGTAATACATAAAATATGTTGTTTTTTTTTTTATTCTTGATTCGACAATTGAAGTTTATTTCGTCGTTTATCGATTGTGTTACAAACGGTGATGGCATATAGTAAATATGGTATAAATTATATTCTATGGCTGAATAAGACTATTATATCCCATACTTATCGAAGCAAGTTAAATTTAATTTGCTGATGTACATCAGAGTATTTTTTTTTTCATATTTTATACTTTTTACACGAATAACATAGCTTTACATGAAATAATTTATTTTTATTTGCATTACCGATTTTTGTGATGGGACCACAGAGGGAAGAACGAGTTAAAAGTCGTCTTTGGCTACTGACTATTCGGTGTATTGTACATAGTTTAATTATTCCTAATATTAATCATGACTACGTTGCTTTGGAAGCCGTTCCATTTAATCACTCAGGTTGGTGTAACTAAAATCGTATAGCTACGCAGTAATGGTGCCATCAAATTTTGGAAAACGTTAAAGATATCAATGACGTACCATAATGACATCGTTTTACCTTTAACTACATACATGCATTGCAACACACGCTTTGTGCGCCAAATTTGCCAGAACACCAGTCGCAGTAATTAGCCATAAATTCTGTTAGCGGTAACACCACGATTATTCTAAAATTAATGTGGGCAATTCTTATCTGGTGTTTATTGATGCTTCATTTAGTATCCATAAATCGATCCACAAGATATAGATGAGCCTATCATACAACAACACAAGAAAACGTGCCAATTTTATGATGGGCGTGCCAAATATTTAGTAATAATGAGACGGATAATATTACTGTAAAATATATTCACTATTGTCGAATTTCCATTACAAGCATTATCATACCAATATTAACTTTTGGAATCGATATAACTCATATGTCAAAAAATACTGCCGGTATGTATTCGAAAAACTATTTTCATAAGAAGCAATTTAAGGGTAGATAAGCAGAACGCCCGTTAAATAAATTATATGTTAAAGTTAATCATAACAACATTTTAATAACTGTAACTAGTGGTCAGATATTTTCTTATCAAATAACTGTTTTACATTTTGAAAACAAAATCAGTTGGATTATAAATAATCCTGAGAAATATACACCTTTTCATTACCTGTAGTAAATCTCACTCGTAAACATATTTTCATAATTATTTATTTATAGATATTATCTATAAAAACATTACAATTCAATTGCTCAATTGTCAATATTTGGTTCAGACAGTTACGGTACTGGGATCGAGTGCAAATCCGGATAAACATTTTTCTTATAATTTTAATTATAATGAAGAAGAAGAAGAAGAAGAAGAAGAAGAAGAAGAAACAAAAAAAATATTGATTTCAACTATACATAGCTTTACATCAAAGTACATTGTTGTTATAACATGAAAATAATTAAACACATAAACACATAACAAGTTTAGTAAATAATATGCACACGTTTTTACATACAAACACACACACACAATCATACACGCTCGCGCCCCACCACACGTATTCGCTCTTACTATCGACATTTCAAACTCCTATCAATAAGATTTTAGTTTGTATAATATACTCAAATTTTCTTTTACATAAAAGAGGTTTTATGAGGATGAACACATTTGTCTATTTGTCAGTTTATTTTGGAACGTTGTTTTACAAATGCTTCAGAAATAAATTTGCTTAATTTAACAATTTCCGATTTTTTTTTTATTGAAGAAGATTAAGTTAATAAACTTAAATAATTCGTACATATTGGTGTTTTCTTAATAAAATTAAATGAATTAACTTATTTATATATAAATGCCATGTACACTTCAACACAAAGCTTCTAAAGTAAAATGAATTTATTTTTTATCCCGAAAGGCTTTTGGAATAAAAATAGAATAAATAGTAAATATTAGAACGTATTTTATCAATATTTTTTGATAAATGCATCTGTTGGAAGCACTGACCTTAACCAAAATACTTTCAATACATTTCAGGAATGTATATATGGCGTATCCTGTTTTATAGGTGAAAGTACACGTCATAATGAATATGAGTCGAACCACTGTCCTTATGCAAGTAACTGGCAAACTTTCTCACATCAAGTTTTGGACCAAGCGGGACTCGAACATACGACATTAGCGGTGAGAGGTCAGTGATCATAAGACGAAAACACATTAGACCACTCGCCACGGAGGACCATCGTAGCACCGGTTTAATTGCTATTCTATGTTCTAAACACTTAAAGTGCTTCATGATTCAAAGGAATCAGAAATATTAACAGTGAGCCAAAATGCAGGACCGCATCTTACCTCCTCACTACAGAACGTACGAAGTCAATACTATCTTAGGATTGCATATATTTTAGGCCAAGAACTGATTTCGTGTTAAATGGAGTATATGCTTCTATTATAAACCTATAACGTTTCATTCTACGTTAGGAAACGCTTACACGAAATGTACAGCTATTTCAATAACATAACCGTAGTATGCGGCCATAAAGTTTAATTCAAAGAACATTGATCAGTAGGAGCGCAAGGGTCAAATTTTGTTTAGCAAATTGTAACGATTAAGGGAATTAAGGAAATGGTGTGCAACGACGATTTCGACACTTTAATGTTGTTTATCACGTGTTTAAGAGACGCAAGTGCCAATTAAATGCCGAATACCAATTGTGCAAACATGCTCTCTAAAACAAATTGACCGAAAGGAAAGTGCCGTGTGTCAGATTGTGAGATTATACGGTCACTGGAGAGAGATAGGGCGAAGTTTAGAAAGTTAAAGAATGATATCATTAACGATCATTTGTTTGCTATTTATGAAATATTATTGACAAATGACAAAATGTATAGGAATCCGTATCTGTATTGTAGCAACGCTAAACGTTTAAATTTCGTTAACTGTTAAACTTCTAATAAATGTTAAAAACTAAGTCTAAATGTTAAAACTTCCGCTTAGTGTTAATACTTACCTCCCGCATATATTAAAAACATAAACGTTATATGTGAAGATATTTTTACAAAACGGCAAAAGTAAAATAATTTAAGTTAAATAAACTTAAAAAAATCAACAATAAAGCAATAAATTAAAGGTACATCCATATGAAAATACGGGTCGTATTATCCTGTTAATTCAGTTGCCATAGTTATTATTTTACTTTCGTTATGAAAGATGCACTGGCGGATATAGAGAGGTGGTATGGAACCATTTCTCTATATCCAGTGCTTTTTTATATAACGCGGCAGTGTTGTAGTTTTGTTCTGTGTTGCAGTGCTTTTGTGGCATGAAGCTGTGCAATTGTTATGTGATAATGTGCTTGCTGTAGTTTTGTTATGTGACATGGTAGTTTTGATATATAATATGAGGTGTTTTGTGATGCAGTTTTTATGCCGTCCATCCATCCGCCATTCCGTACGGTTTCCTATGTTACATGTATATCGATGCTATGCAATTGTTATATGATGCTGTTCTTGCCGTATTTTTTTATGTGACATAGTAGTTTTGATATATAGTATGGGGTGTTTTGTGATGCAGTTTTATGCCCCCCATCCACCAAAAAAAAAAAAAAAATTATTTTCTTTCTTTTTTTTTCTTTTTTTTTTGGTGGGGCAGGGGGGCATATAGTAATCGCAGCGTCCGTCCATCCATCCGTCATTCCGTCTGTCCGTGCACACGAATGGGTAGTTAAATGACTAGGGTTAAGGGTTAGTAATTTGTTGGGACGGTTGAAAAACAGTTGAAAAAATATGTGGCTGTTTCCTGACACATAAAAACAACTTTTATTTGGCTTTTTTTCTTTTGTGTAGCTAAAGTTTAGTCACACATTCAAGTAATAAACTGGGCACAAAGAAACCACTTAAATACCCATTCGTGGAAACGTCCGTCCGTCAAGGTCACACATTTAAGTTTGTTTGACAACACTTTGAGTCTGTATGGGATTTCGTGTCCGGCCTGTAACTTCGTCATGCATAGATGGATTTTATAAATACTTGCTACAAATGATCAACATAACATGACGACATGCCTCGCGTAACACCCAGACTCCCACTTTAAAGGTCAAGGTCACAATTTAACTTTGTTTAATGGCTCTATCAGTCACCTTGAGATTTCGTATCTAGTCTGTAACTTTGTCACCTATGGATACATTTCAAAAACACTTGGCTCAATTTACCATCATGACATGATGACGTGTCGTGCGTAAGACCCACACCCGTATCTAAAAAGTCAAGGACGCATTTTTAGTTTGTTTACAATACTTCGAGTCTATGTGAGAATTCGTGTCCGGCCAGTAACACTGTCATGCATAGATGAATTTTATAAATACTTGCTACAAATGATCAACATAACATGGCGACATAGCGTGCAAAACACTCAGACTCCCCCTTCAAAGGTCAAGGTCACAATTTAACTTTGTTTGACAACACTTTCAGTAAGTTTGAGATTTCATATCCGGCCTGTAACTTTATCACCTATGGATAAATTTCAAAAACACTTGGCGAGTTGATAAACATGACATGATGAAGTGTCGCGTGAAAGATCCTGATTTTTGCCATAAAGGTCAAGGTCACACTTTCAATGTGTTTGATATTTTGTGTCTTGTCTGTAACTTTGTCTTTAACTTGGCTCAATTGACCAAAATGACATGACAATGTGTCGCACCGTAAGACCCAGACCCGTACCTCAAAGGCCAATGTCACACTTTGAGTTTGTTAAACAACACTTTAAGTTTGTTTGAGATTGAAAGTCCTGTCTGTAACGTTATCATACATGGGTGGATTTAAAAAAATACTGCATATGTCAAAAATGAGATGACTGAGTGTCGCGTTAAGACCCAGAACCCTATCAGAGGTCAAGGTCACACTTTTAGTTTTTTTATATTGCATTTCTGGTCTGTAACTTTGTTCTGCATGGAACGATTTTAAAATAGCTTTATACATGTGATCAATATGTTATGATAATGTGTACTTGTATTTTCCTAAAGAAATACCCAGACCTTTACATATATGTCTTGGTCAAGGTTACACAGAGGTCAAGCCACCTTTAAATGTAAAAATAACACATGACATTGCATTTTAGTCTGAAACGTTAGTCCATGACTCTTGATATTTATGGAAACATCGCTACCTATTATAAAAAATATTGTTATTCTCACAGACCATTTGGGGGTTGTGTGTGTGTGTGTGTGGGGGGGGGGGGGGGGGGGGGGAGGGTATGCGACTCTTACCAGTGACATTTCTTGTTATAGTATGCTGTTCAATTATTTTAATATGCTGTAATCTTGCTACATAATGCTGTTCAATTATATTGATACTGTAATTTTGTTATGTGATATTGTAGTTTTGCTATGCGGTATTTAAGTTTTTTATATGATGCAGTACATTTGGTATATGATGCGGTACACACGTTGTACGTGATGCTAGATTTTTTTTATGAGATGCGGTTGTTTTTTTCTATATGATGACGGTGTACATAAGTAGTACGTGACGCTAGGCTTTTTTCTATGAGATAAAGTTGGTTTTATTTGACTCAGTACTTTGCAGTACATGCGTTGTACGTGATACTGTATATTTACTACAATATTTGGTTGTTTTTCTTCCGGTATATGATGAAGTACATTAGTTGTACTTGAAGATGTATACATGTATATATGTTGTACGTGATGCTATATATTTACTATTAGATCCGGTGGTTTTTACTGTAAGATGCAGTTCTTTCGGTATATGATGCTGTAAAATGGTTGTACGTGATGCTGTATATTTATGATGAGCTCCCGTGGTTTTTACTGTAAGATGCAGTTCTTTCGGTATATAATGCTGTACATACGTTGTACGTGATACTATTTATTTACTGTGATATGAAGCAGATTTCTTTATGATGATGTACATAAGTCGACGCGATACTGCATATTTACTATAAGATACGGTTGTTTTTCTATATGATATTGTGCATAAGTTTAATGTAATGCTGTTTATATGCTATTGGATGCGGTGTTTTCTCTATATGATGCGATACTTTCGATATATAATAGTGTACATTAGTTGTACGTGATTATGCTTTGTTTTTTCTATATGATGCGGTATTTTCGGTAAATGATGCGGTATTTTCGGTAAATGATGCTGTACATATGTTGTACATGATGCTGTATATTAACTATGATACTCGGTGTTTTTTCTATATGTTGTTGTTCATAAATTTAAGGTAATGCTGTAAATTTACTATGGTATGCGATGTTTTTTTTTCTTCTATAAACGATACTTTCGGTTTACACTGTTGTTAACTATTGTACGATTTATAACATAGGATGCTGTGGATTTTCTTTATGATGCAATACTTTCGGTATATGATGCGGTACATTAGTTGTACAGCTGTATATTAACTATGAGCTGCCGTGCTTTTTTCTATATGATGCAGTACTTTCGGTATATAATATTGTATATTAGCTGAACGTGATGTTGTATTTACTGTGAAATCCGTAGGGTTTTACTGTATGATGCAGCAAATTCGATACATGATCTGTACGTTAGTTGCATCTAATGGTGTATATCTACTATGCAATCCGGTGGTATATACTGTAAGATGCAATACTTTTGGTATATGATCTTAAGATTAGTTGTTAGTGATGCTATAATTTTAATTTGAAATGCGCTGTTTTTTCTATATGGTGCAGTACTTTCAGTATATGATGGTGTACATACGTTATACGTGATTATGTATATTTACTTTGACATAAGATTGTTTTAATATGATGCTATGGAACGCCATAGCTGTCTTATGTGGTCCATTTTATATGTTTTATGTGCATTCCTTACTATATTATGTGCATTCATATTATGTGCATTGTTTATTATATTATTTAGAAAAGTTATTATATTATGTTGATACTTCATTATATTTTGTAGATACTTTATTATATTATGTAGACTGTTTATTACATTATGTAAATACGTCATACTATTGTGTAGATACTTCATTACATTATGTCGAAACTTTATTATATCTTGTCAAAGTTTATTATAGTATATAGATACTTCATTACATTTTGTCGAAACTTTATTATATTTTGTCGAAAGTTTATTATATTATGTAGAAACTTTATTATATTATATCGATACTTCATTATATTTTGTAGATACTTTATTATATTATGTAGACTGTTTATTACATTATGTAAGTACGTCATTATATTGTGTAGATACTTCATTACATTATGTCGAAACTTTATTATATTCTGTCAAAAGTTTATTATATTATGTAGATACTTCATTATATTATGTCGAAACTTCATTTACATTATGTCGAAACTTTATGATATCTTGTCAAAAGTTTATTATATTATGTAGATACTTCATTACATTATGTCGAAACTTTATTATATCTTGTCAAAAGTTTATTTTATTATGTAGATACTTCATTACATTATGTCGAAACTTTATTATATCTTGTCAAAAGTTTATTATATTCTGTAGATACTTCATTACATTATGTCGAAACTTTATTATATCTTGTCGAAAGTTTATTATAGTATGTAAAAACTTTATAACATTATGTCGAAACTTTATTATATCTTGTCTAAAGTTTATTATATTATGTGCATTCTTCATTATATTATGTCAAAACTTCCTATGATTTATGATGACGAGATCATTTTGACGGGATGATTTATATACTGATACCGTGTCAAAATAATGTTGTTGTTTTATAGCATACATGTCTGTATATAGCAATTATTATAACTTAAGATAATAAACTCTATTTTTTCGCTACTATTATACATTATTATACCAGATATAAGTTTTAAAAGATAATTCATCACAAAAAGATGAATGATATAATAATCAATGATTGAAATATTAATCGTGAATTGGACACCATTTTAAAATAGTTGTTTTTCTGAAAATAAAAGTAAGATATTTTATTCTTCAGCAATGAACGATTTACTGCTTCGTAATAAAGCAATACCATATATTGTTAGTTTCTTTCGATGTAAGTTACAAGAAGTCTGCTTGAGATGTTCAGCGTCAAAGTGAACTTTAAACCTCTGAGGAGCTTAAGTGTGCACTTCGACAAATAGGCTTTGGGAAGGCTTGTGTTTCAAACTCATAGGAATAACTACAGAGCTGGAACTGTTAATTGTTTCATGCACATTTGTTTTAGTCTGATGCTTTTAGTTTGAAACCGTTCTCAAACATAACGGGTTATTTTTGTGCTGGAACTGGATTTTTTTTTATCTTAGTTTGAAAAATTAGGTTTAGAACAGTCTCCAAACGTATAAGTGTATATTCATGCTGGAACTGAGCTTTGTTCCAAGCAAACAGTTTTGTTATTAGTTTGAAACTCAAACAATAACTTTAGGTTTCGTGCTGAAACTTGTATTTGTTTCATGCGCTTTGGTTTAGTTTGAAGACTAAGGTTTGAAACAGTCTTCAAACATATAGGTGTACTCTTATGCTGGAACTGAACAGTGTTCTAGACATACAGTTTTGGTTTGAGTTTGAAACAAATCTCAAACGTATGCTGTCCAGACACGTCGTCTGAACAGCTGGTCTCATTATTAATATAGTGTTGAACAACAGTTAGTTCAACTATACAGGGTTTGAAACATTATACTGTATATAGTTGATTGGTAAATTATGATCATTTGTCTGTATGATTTCTAAATATTAGAATCATTTTATTATCTTTATTTTGTTTGAAGTTTACTTATCATGAAGCAAGAAGCCTGAGGAAAATTTATATACCAGCAATCAATCATTAATATCAAATATCTTATACTAAGCCTACTGTTAAAGGTAATAGCAATTACAATAACATAGTAACATAATAACACAATAACAATGACAATAATAACGAAAACTATAACGACAGCGATTACCATAACAATCTACTTCTATTGCTACTCTTCTACTGCTACTGCTAACCTTATTACTGTTTATTATAAACTCGCAGTATTAGGTTTGGCCAGTATATACGAATAAAATCATGACTGTTTAGATCTATATTTAGAAATTGTAAGTTTTTTTGTTTGCATTTTGAATAATAAATTATTTTTGCTCGAACCGAGTATAAAATGTGATTTTATTTTTGCATTTAAAATAATGTGAACATGCTACTACTGCTGCTGTTGTTGCTGCTGCTATTACTACTACTACTACTACTACTACTACTACTACTACTGCTCCTACCGTAGAAAGGAAGGGATGTGTCTATCAATGCTGAGATTTTTAAGAACAACTTCCAGTTCAATATTCTTTCTCTAAAAAAAAACTTGTTTAAAGTCTTGTGTCAAGATTTTGGGTGAGTTTCTTGAACTTAAAAAGGGATCTTCTGTAAGGTGATTGTGTCTTTAATGGATTAAGCTGTAAAAACAGCCTAGCTTGAAACTATGTTAAATAATTTTGTTCATACTATATAGTATATATAAATTTTCCTCAGGCTTCTCGTCTCATGATTCGTAAACGTCAAACAAAAAAAATAATAATATGATTCTAATATTTAGGAATCATACAGACAATCATATCAATCAACAATTTACAGTATAATGTTTCAAACCCTGTAGAGTTTAAATAACTGTTGTTCAACACTATTTTAATTATGAGACCAGCTGTTCAGAAAACGTGTCTGGACAGCATGTCGGTATATGATTGTGTACGTACGTTGTACGTGATGCTGTAAATTTACTTTAAAATGCGCTGTTTTTTTTTCTATATGGGGCAGTACTTTCGGTATTGTATGGTGTACATTAGTTGTACGTGATGCTGTATATTTACTTTGACATGAGGTTGTTTTAATATGATGCAGTACTTTTGGTATATGATGGGGTACGTAGGTTATACGTGATGTTGTATATTTACTATGAAATGCGCTGGTGTTTCTATATGATGCAGTTATATCGGTATACGATGCTGTACAATAGTTGTACGTGATACTGTATACATGTATTTACTATGAGATGCCGTGGAGTTTCTATATGATACAGTTATGATTGTGTTATATATTATGATGTCTGTGTTGTTATGGTAGCTTGTGTGACCAATGCTGTTATTTCTTCTAATTACATGTGCTATACTAAATTGACTGCTATGTTTGTACTGTTATGGCAGCTGGTGAGACCAATGCTGCCATTTCTTCTCATTACATGTACTGTACGTATGTGATAGTTGTTTAAAGTATTGTGTTTGTGCAGTTGTTGTTGCTGATGGGACCAATGCTGTTATTTCTTATCATTACATGTGCTGTACTAGTTATGATTGTTGTATATACCTTTGTGTTTGTGTTGTTATGGTAACTGTTGGTACCAATGCTGTCATTTCTTCTCATTATATGTAAATGGTGTGATCAATGCTGTCATTTCTTTTCATCACTGTGCTGTACTTGTTATGATTGCTGTATATACTATGAGATGCGGTGTTTTTCTGTAGGATACGATACTTTCGGTCATGCGTATATTAACGATGAGATGCTGTGCTTTTTCTGTACGATGCAGTATGTTCTGTATACGATGCTGTACATTAGTTATATTTGATGCTGTTGATTAGTTATGTGATGCGATGGTTTTTCACTATGAGACGTGGTTGTGTTTCTGTATGATGCAGTACTTTCAGTAAATAATGCTGTAAATACGTTGTGCGTGATGCCGTATATTTACTATGAGATGCGGCGTTTTTTTCTCTATATGATGCAGTACGTTTGGTATATGATGCTGTACACTTGTTATACGTGATGCTGTATATCTACTATGAGATGCGGTGTTTTTCTATATGATGCAGTACTTTTGGTATAATATACTGTACATAAGTTAAACGTGATTGTGTTTATTTATTATAAAATGTGAATTTACTGTATGATGAAGCACTTACGGTATATGATACGGTACATTAGTTGTTTGTGATGCTGTATATTTATTATGAGATGCAGTTGTTTGTCTGTACGACACGGTACTATCGGTATAGATGCTGGACATACGTTGTACATGATGCTGTATATTAACTATGAGATGCGGTGTTTTACTGTATTATGCAATACTTTCGGTATAGATGCTGGACATGCATTGTACATGCTGCTGTATATTAACTATTAGATGCGGTGATTTACTGTATAATGCAATACTTTCGGTATAGATGCTGGACATGCGTTGTACATGATGCTGTATATTAACTATGAGATGCGGTGTTTTACTATATAATGCAATGCTTTCGGTACATGATGCTAGACATACGTTGCACATGATGCTCTATATTAACTATGAGATGCGGTGTTTTACTGTATGATGCAATACTTTCGGTACATGATGCTGGACATACGTTGTACATGATGCTGTATATTAACTACGAGATGCGGTGTTTTACTGTATGATGCAATACTTTCGGTATATGATGCTGGACATACGTTGTACATGATGCTATATATTAACTACAAGATGCGGTGTTTTACTGTATGATGCAATACTTTCGGTATATGATGCTGGACATACGTTGTACATGATGCTATATATTAACTATGAGATGCGGTGTTTTACTGTATAATGTAATACTTTCGGTATATGATGCTGGACATACGTTGTACATGATGCTGTATATTAACTATGAGATGCGGTGTTTTACTGTATGATGCAATACTTTCGGTACATGTATATGATGCTGGACATACGTTGTACATGATGCTGTATGTTAACTACGAGATGCGGTGTTTTACTGTATAATGTAATACTTACGGTATATGATGCTGGACATACGTTGTACATGATGCTGTATAATAAATATGAGATGCGGTGTTTTACTGTATGATGCAATACTTTCGGTACATGTATATGATGCTGGACATACGTTGTACATGATGCTGTATGTTAACTACTTGATGCGGTGTTTTACTGTATAATGTAATACTTTCGGTACATGATGCTGGACAAACGTTGTACATGATGCTGTATATTAACTATGAGATGCGGTGTTTTACTATATAATGTAATACTTTCGGTACATGTATATGATGCTGGGCATACGTTGTACATGATGCTGTATGTTAACTACGAGATGCGGTGTTTTACTGTATAATGTAATACTTTCGGTACATGATGCTGGACATACGTTGTACATGATGCTCTATATTAACTATGAGATGCGGTGTTTTACTGTATGATGCAATACTTTCGGTACATGTATATGATGCTGGACATACGTTGTACATGATGCTGTATGTTAACTACGAGATGCGGTGTTTTTCTGTATGATGCAAAACTTTCGGTATATGATGCTGGACATACGTTGTACATGATGCTGTATGTTAACTACGAGATGCGGTGTTTTTACTGTATGATGCAAAACTTTCGGTATGTGTTACTAGACATACGTTGCACATGATGCTGTATATTAACTACGAGATGCGGTGTTTTACTGTATGATGCAATACTTTCGATATATGATGCTGTAAAATATTTGTACGGGATGCTGTATAGTAACTACGAGATGCGGTGTTTTACTGTATAGTGCAATACTTTCGGTATATGATGCTGTAAAGTAGTTGTACCGGATGCTGTATATTAACTCTTGGATGCGGGTGGTTTCTATATGATGCTGTACTTTCCGTATATGATGCTGTACATAAGTTGAACATGATGCTGTATTTTTACTATGCGATGCCGTGCTTTACTGTATGATGCAGTACTTTCGGTATATGATGCTGTACATTAGTTGTACTTGATGCTGAATATCAACTATGAGATTTGATGTTTTTTACTGTCAGATTCTACCGTTTTATAATAACATATACGATTATTAGCTCTAAAAAGGCAAACATATGGCAGCACACGATTATGTAGTCAAAAAATTACATTGAATCTCAGATCCAAACAGTTAAATATAAACAATTGAGATACCTTACGGAATTGAGAGAGTGATAAGACCCTTTCGAAACGAAAATAAATTAGATAAGATAGCAGAATTCATGTAAATACTAGCACAGCTGGTCTAACGACAGAAATATACAGCTTCTACTGACCTCTTATTAAAAGATTGACTATATATACAGTGTGGTAAATATATTACAGTGGTCAGTGCACATTACAAACATAATGATATAAAAAAATGTTTAAAAAAGGTGGTTTCGATCGTTTAATCAAAGTAAGGCCCTCGCAATTATCTTGGGTGACAGATGTGCAGTGTTGCCACTTTTTTTTATTATTTCATTCGTTTCAACAGTAACACACTATGTGACTCATATAATATGAGCTGTAATTACATAAAGTGTGCATGTACTATACATTCTTTAGTTTTACTATTAAACATTTGATATTACACTTTTGCCGTTTTGCGAAAACATTTTAATATTTAACGTTTAAGATTTTAATATTTGTGGGGGATAAGTTTTAATATTTACCGGAAGTTTTAAAATTTAGCGTTTATATTATTAAAGAAAAACAACTCTGTTCTCCGATATTTTGGGCTCCTGCCTCAAATTTTATTAACAGCTACATATTCTATGTTGATGTCTACTGAGATTGCTTTAATGACTTCAGAAAAAAGTAAAAGAGAAGGTAATGTTCTGTTTTCCTATTCGTTTTGATATATTTACTTGAATCACCTCGAGACGACGGAAATACGCTATATTTATGTTTGCTCAACTTAAACATTTAATAGCAATTTAAATAACATCAGTTATTCATTCCAAATTGGAGAACAAATCTTTTTAGTTAAAATCTGTATATTTTATATGATTAATGTTTAAGAACAATCGCTGGTAGAAGCTATACATTGCATTGTGGGTGTGGCTTATATTCAGCAGTCCGACGCTACAGTGTAGTATTATTATGATCTGCTGACTACCAGTACTGAAAACCTTTCCTGTTGCAAGTAAATTGTACAGTATCTGAATGGCCATCTTAACTGCATGCACAATTAATGTAATTGCTAACAAAATACATCCAATGTTAAGCTCTATACCGAGTTAGCATATAACACACCCCTAGTCATGGTCAGAGAGACAACTTAGGTGTAAATGGTACTTGGAATGAACGTGAAAGATTAATACATAATATATTTGGAAAGAGAAAAAATGAAAATGGCGATGATTTATTATTTAACCAGGCCATGTAGTCTCAGTCGGTAGCACGTATGAATATGTTCGAACACTGGTTAAATCTTGGTAGTCATGTTGAATGTTGTTAGAGTGATTGACATGTACAGCAGTTCTGAGCCTATTATTCTATAAGGCAGAAATAACACTACAGCATCGGACAAAATTGTTCCGATTGGTCAATTACATGGCTTGGGTGAATGCCTGTATTGGATGATACACACACGCACGCACGCACGCACGCACACATTAATTTTGAAGGTTGAATGAATACATTTGGGTAATGTATTAAGTTAAAAAAGAAGACAAAAATGTTAGTATTCCATCTTAACAGCGGATGAGTTGTTTCTTGAGGCAAGTTGCAAAAAATCCAGCATACTTTTATCATTATATGTAATTGTACAATTAAGTAGAATTTAATTTAAAACTGAAAATGTAGTACATGTACAATCAGATATAATAGATTACTATAATTCATGTCGATGTTTTAAAAACTATATGTTTCAATTTATACTCCATGAATGTTTTTTCTTTCGTGTTAGGTATAATATACGTATCTGTTCCAAAGCACATGTCTTCCATTGCCTGCGATGGTGAATCGCTCATTCCCCTCCATTGGAACGTGCTTTTGTAACCTAATTTATCGCTTGTGACATATACATGATACTGGATACACATGCATTGAAAACTTGGAAAATATACAGCATAAACAGAGACTATTTATAGTTTAAAGGAGCAAATCTTAAGTTCTGGTAATACATATCTATATATAAATTAAAGTAACTACTTGAAAACTATAGTATTGATAATGTTATCTAAAGTGTATCTAAGGTTATTACATAAATCAATCCATTATAAAACGAATATGGTGTTAGTTTCATAGTTGAATATATTACCAATATTTTAAAATCCATTTCAGTTAAATAACATGAAGCATTAAATGCCGCCTTGGACATGAGTCGTTATCGATAAGTGTAATTCATGAACAGACACTGTAACAACACACGTTATTGCGTATTGAATCGATGGCAAACAATCCAATACCATTGGAATGAATTAGTTTATTCTAATTAAATAATTTTTGCTAATTGCAAAGCAGTTGCAGACCTTATACAAATCGCTGTCGAGTCTGTTTCCTGTGTATAACCAATATTGAGTGGTATGTTTGAGAGACAATCAGGCCCGAGTTAGGGATCGAACCCAGCAGTCTATGTATGAGCGATCAACACTATTTACACTGCACTTCCGCACGGCTTTAATAACCGTAATACATAGAATTATATTATTTTAAAATAATCAAATGGATTGTATATATCTTTGCCATATCCATCCTCTAATTCATCTTTAATCTTTGAATATTTTTTTCTTATCAAAGTGATATTTTCTTTCAATCTTCGGACACAAATTTTGTTCACGTTTTCAGATACTTGGATTAAATGTGGAACTCCTATCTGGTTGACCATATGGTCAGTGTAGTGTGTGGTTGGAAAACGTAATCTAAAGATAATAATCGAAATGTACTAAAACTGACAAGTTAATGACCTGATCTTGATAAGAGGCCGAATCACGATTAATGGCCAAGTTAGCTCGTTTACTTTCCAGGTGCTTGAATTAGTGCTGTTTAATTTTATGATGAAACTTTCGTCAAATGTATTTTTTGTTAAGTTTGATAAATATGAGGTCATAAAGATATCAATTTTACATACGTATGTATGAAATTACAAAAATGAACATTATTATAACAATTGGTATACTCTATATTAACTTTGTAAAAACTACACTGAGATTTTAGTCTTTATCAGACATACATGTATTAAACTTTTAGAAAAAAAAACATTGGCTATACGTACTGGACCCACTTTTTGATATTTATTTTTTTATCAAACTTACACCAACACCCTCACTCCCCTTTTCTCTAGGTAAAGAAAAGATGCTTATAGAAAAGAACGTATATAATGTGTATGTTAAAGTTTGTGGCTTAAATCGGTACATGATATAATGATTATGGCAGTTTTAGCACTAATTCTAATCATTATGGATTGCTATTTGTATATCAAATAAAAATAATGAAAAATAATGTCACTGGTAAGTGTCGCTTCACCCCCACCCCCAAAGTGGTATGTGAAAATGGACTGATGTTTCAGACTAGACAACCAATTTCTTTCTTTTTGTTACATTAAAGTGTGACCTTGACCTTTGTATAACTTGGACCATGACATCTAATGTAAAGGTCTGGGTATTTCTACAGATAAATGCAGATGACACGTAATCATGGCATGTTGATCACTTGTGTCAAGCTAGTTTTCTCCATGTATAACAAAGTTACAGACCAGATATGAAATATCAAACAAACTGAAAGTTTTACCTTGACCTCTGAGGTAAGATTTTGGGTTTTAATGTGACACTTCGTCATGTCATGTTGATCAATTGATGAATTGAGTCAAGTGTTTATGAAATCCATCCATGTATGATAAAGTTACAAACTGGACTTAAAATCTCAAACAGACCCAAATTGTTGTTGAACAAACTCAAATTGTGATATTTGCCTTTGAGGTACGTGTCTGGGTCTTACGTGCGATACATCGTCATGTCATATTGATCAATTGAGCCAAGTTAAAGACAAAGTTACAGACCAGACACAAAATATCAAATAAATTGAAAGTGTGACCTTAATATTTAAGAAAAGGTACTGAGTCTTGCACGCGACACTTCGTCATGTTGATCAACTCAGCCAAGTGTTTTTGAAATTTATCAATAGGTGACAAAGTTACAGGACGGACATGAAATCTCAAACAGACTGAACGTGTTGCAAAACAAAGTTAAATTGTGACCTTGAAATGTGAAGTGGAAGTATGGGTCTTACGTGCGACATGTCGCCATAGTATGCTGATCATATTTAGCAAGTTTATATAAATCCATGTATGCACGACAGTTACAGGCCGGACATGAAATCTCAAAGAGTTGTCAAACAAACTCAAAGTGTGGCCTTGAGCTTTAAGGAACGGGCCTCGGTCTTACATATGCAACCTCGCTATGTCATGAACTGAGCGAAGTGTTTTTGAAATGTATCCATAGGTAACAAAGTAAAAGACCAGACACGAAATTTCAAAATTATTACCTTGACCTTTTTGGGAGTATGGGTGTTACGCGCGACACGTCATCATGTATTGTTGATCATTGGTATGTTGCAAGTATTCATAAAATTCATCTATGCAACACAAAGTTACAGGCCGGACACGAAATCTCACACAGACTCAATGTGTTGTAAAACAAACTGAACGTGTGGCCTTGACCTTTGAGTTTTGGGTATGGGTCTTACACCGGACGAGTTGTCATATTATTTTGATCATTTGTAGTAAGTATCAATAAAATCCATTCATGCATAGCATAGTTACAGGCCGGACACGAAATACCGGACGGACGGTCGGACGCTGCGATTACAATATGCCACTCAAACAGTTTTGGGGGACATAAAATTTATGAAATTCCTGCTAAGTGATTTAAACTATTTTCAAATAAACATGTTTTTAAGCAACAGATAATGCTAGTATGCTGTACACATAACAATGAAAATAACACAATCAACAATATACAATTGTTTATTTTGCTTGATAAAATGATATATATATATTGTTTTTTTTTCTTTATGGCGTATAGCACGTTATAAGAAACAGACATATCGCCCTACTTGCACAATTAAAAAAAACCCCATTTATTTGAACTTGTTATTAATAAATATATCCACAAATTAATTTCAAAAAAATTTATTTTCACAACAGTTAATTGAAAAGAATTTTAAGGTAAATCAGTTTGAAAATATATATTAAAGTAAGTTCTAAGACATTTTTCCAGATATTTTCGTACTGAATATGCAAACGGGTATGTATAATGATTGAGATTTTTGCATTTAAACACCATATAATTATTTACTATTAAACGCAACACATTTTTGTTATCCCTGCAGTCGAATTTGACATGGTCAGCTTGAACCTTTTGGTACAGAATCACCTGTGTATTTAATACGGATGTTTTTATCTTTTCAGCATTCACTGAAATACTTCATTTTACACCATTTAACAAGATTATTTCGTACTAAACCTCATTTAAAAGACCTTACTATTGGATAAATTTGCAAAACCAGCAAACTTGTTACTATATATATACTATATATACAAGGCCCCTGTATAACAGAACATGCTTAACGTATAAAACAGCAATATTTCTGCACCTCTTTGGTCAATAGTGTGTTTTTCAAACCGGAGTATAACGACACATAAAGCAGGGATTTAACATTGATCGTTTTTCTACTGGCTCGCTGGTTGATAATTAGTGTAATGTTTCGGTCTGATACCAAAGTCGGCACTGACATATCAAACAGTTCTATTAATGTTGTGCTAAAATAACATGGAGAATACCTGCCTCGTTTTGATAACCGATATAATTGCTTTTTACAGATATCCTACAGGCGATTATTTCTGAACATTGTAAACTTCCGTTATTCCGGTGTTTGATCAAACATATTAATATGGAACTAATAAATGAAACCCTCCATCAGTTTTTTTAATTGAATGTGAACATTGTATATTTGTACCTTTACATGTATATCATGACAGAACTTCATATCGTAAATAAGATACAGTTCCATTTCATTTGCAAATGCTGGATTATTGATGATTTACTATTAAACCAGACCGTAACGATAATTTGCCTATGACGACACAAGCACCTGGTCCAATGGAAGGTGTTTATTAAAGTTTCACTGTACCAGTCGCTTAAAGAAATGAAACTTTAAATATATAACATCCGTGAACACGGAAATCTGAATCCTTTAAAATAATAAATGTGCCGTGAAAAATTCCGCTATATAGATTAGGATGACATACGCCTGAGAGTCACAATTATAAGTTGATTTCAAGGCGCAATAATATTTGTGAAAGACATACGTCTTTAAAGTAATAACAACTCATTATTATCATTTACAGAGAACAACTTTCAAAATTAGTATTGCTGCAATTAACAACCACTGTTCGAAATGGGGCCCCTCACTTTTCTTTACGGAAAAACCTATCCGTTTATATGCAGGCTATGTGTAGCCCAGATGCAGTTACTAATGTAAACACACGTTTATGAACTCTTTCGTTAGAGGTCAATTCGCAATCGTTTGCATAGTTTGGACAACGATGTGTTTATTCACTGTTCATCTTCTGAGAACTTTGTGCTATAAAAATACATTAACTGTATATTTAATAGAAGATACATTTTAAATACGTGTTGATACATTGCTACTTATAAAAATGAACTGTTACATTGTGCTTATTTAATTTTGACAAATTGTATTAACTGAGTGAGATATACTGGAAGGGGAAATACATTTGGTGAGTTAGCAACGTTATATTTAATTATCATTTAGTTAAACAAAATAATAGAAAAGATCAACCTCATTTACTTATTTTCAACTTAACTCCCCCTGCCTTCTTATTCAATCGTTTTAGTGGGATTTTGTTTTAAAAGAGTGAGAACTGTTGAATTCGTCCCGCGTTGACGTAGCTTTTTGTTAACGTTTTAATGCAGTTACAACTACCAATGTATAGGTTAGAAGTTTTATTATATTTTCTACGACAGAAGCAAATTCCATGTAACTTCTAACCAGCTTAGCTGTTGTTCTATTTTCTCGTTCCTGGTTACCAGTCATCGTCTTATTGCATAATTTGTATTGATAGAATTAAGCCCTTGATAGACACAAACATTGATTGACAGTTTGTTTCAAAATAAATACTTCGCGTGCTCCTCGTGAGTTTTCATTGGATTAAATGAATTAAGGGGGCGTGTTTATCATTGAAGATGAATGTGAATTTGAGGGATTGCGATTATTTTGTCGTTGCATGTTGCAGTGAATCCACGTGATCTGATATTATGGACTGGTGTGAAAATCGAAAGAAAGTGTCCGCTTCAGGTAACATTTTGCTAATCGCTTTCATAATATTTCATGAAATTCACAAAACAAAGACGAAAGCTGTCTCTGCATGGAGCTGAACATATCGGTGCTATTAAATGGAGCGCGTGGTCCAGTAGCAGAGCATCAGATCCATGATCGGAGGGTCGTAGATTCGATCCACCGTCATGGTTATGTGAGCACACGCATATAACTGGTTCTGCCTAATGACATTTTGAGCGTGACTTGTTTCACAGTCGAAGTAAAACGTTTAAACTCAACTGACTTTAGTTGGCATGGAAAAGTCGTATTAACTGCAAAAAGTGTAACGTCTTATTTTGATCAGTTGAAAAGATGGGGTGTTGAAATTTACAAAAATAAACAACAAAAAACATACGCCGTAACACATTTTGCAAATATATATGAGTTTTGCATGGCCCGTTATATATGTAATAGCACTGAAGGTTCATCTTTTTAAAGAGACAGCGTTCGTCATTGTTTTGTATCTTTTCATGAGATGTTAATTTTAAGAAAGTAATCTGCAAAAAAATGTTACCAGAAACAGGGACATTTCCATTGACTTTTACATAAGGTCACGTAGACTCGCCACCGTAGTAAAAAATTTATAGCATCGTCTGTATAGCTTCAAAAGATGGTTAGACAATTTCTCTTGTAAAATATCAGCAGAAAGAAACATCTCTTATGTTACTAACGAAAGATTTCGGTTTAAGTATATTTACGTGAAATTTATATTGTCCTGCATACTTCTACGATTATAATGAGACACTCCTAGAAGAGAAATTTTCTCTTCTGTAATCTCGCTTTTACAGACAATACTGAAGAGAAGTTTCTTTTCTATGCTTAACAGATTTGAAATATCCATTCATTCAAACGTCTGCATTTGAACACTTTTTCTAGAAGAGAAAATTTCTCTTTTAAAATATTATCGATAAAAAAATGACATCTCGCCTTTTGCTAGCGAGACATTTCTTCTTTCAGTATGTTTACGAGATATTTCTCTCGTTCTGCATGCTTTTTCTGATTACAACGAGACAATCCCAGAAGAGAAATTTTCTCTTCTAGGAGGGTCTCGCTTTTACAGACAATACTGAAGAGAAGTTTCTTTTCTGCTTGACAGATTTGAATTATCCATTCTTTCAAACGCACGCATCTGAACACTTTTTCTAGAAGAGAAAATTTCTCTTGTAAAATATTATCGGCAGAAAAGAAACGTCTGGTATGTTGCTAGCGAAAAATTTCTTCTTCTCGTATGTTTACGAAATATTTCACAACGATACAATCTTAGAAGAGAAATTTTCTCTTCTGGGAGGATTTCGCTTTTACATATTATACTAAAGAGACGTTTCGTTTTCTACTTGACTGTTTTGAAAGATTCATTCTTTCAAACGCGTGCATTTGGATACAATTTCTAGAAGAGAAAATTTCTCTTGTAAAATATTTCATAACAACAGCGTATTTCTTAAAAATATGTCATTTTATTGGTCTCATTCGTACTTTAAGTCCAATTCAGCTCATTTGAAGGGGTAAAACACACTTTTGGATTTTCTCTTTTTATTTTGGAGCGCATTATATATAAAACTTTAATTCACTATTTACATCATAATTTACATTATTAGACATCACATATTCATAAAACATTACATATCACATTTAATCAACTCAAACATATTACATCTAAACATATCATGATTAATTCCAAGTATGTTAGTAATCCTTTAATGAATTGTTAAACAATTTAAATATGCGCATGTTTGATAATTTTTGCTCCTTTCTAACTATTGAAAAAATAGATATTTTTGTATTTAAACAATGCAAATACATCAACACTTGTGCTTCTGCAATTACTTACAAAATATGCTTTATAAATACAGAATCCTGCACAGGCTAAAATAGTATTTATATTATTATATTCTGGGTAGCTAATTTTGTATCCAATAACTATATTTTTCAAAGTTTTCATTACTGCTGATACGCCACAATTTTTAATAATATCTGTTATATTAATCCAAAGAGACTCTACTTCTTGGCAATCAATGAAAAGATGTGTGTATGTTTCTATTTCACCACATACATTACAAAAAGGAGTTTGACTTATTTTCCGCATATGTTGCATTTCCTTGGAAGGAACTATTCTAAAAATAAGTTTATATTTAATCTTTTAATCCTTTTGTCATGTAAAGTGTGAATGAAGCCATATATATTTTTCCAATTAAATATTGCGTTTAGGTGCATATTCCAACAATCATGAACAAATGGTTTTGTAAATTTAAGGTTAATTAAATAGTTGTATATTTGTTTACTAGCTGATGTTTTCAGTCAATTACTTTTCCATCTTGAGTATTAATATCAATATTGTGTTCGGTTTTTACAAGTGATTGTTTTGCTTCTTCCAATTTTAATATAATTTTCCATCATTTTGGTATTACTAATTCAACTGTGCTTAACTGAGATATCCAATTGGATTTATCAGTTAATTTATTTAAAATTTCCTCTTGATTTATCTCCTCATTTTTATTAATTATATTTCTAGGGTTTCATTGCTTGTCTAACTCAATATAGACTAAGAGGTTAGATAGACAAGTTTGCGCTAAGCCCTCGATATGCACCCTTCAAGCTGATTAGGTATAGATAGCAAATATGTCTGTTCATCATGTGATTGGTTTTACAGTAGTCAGTGAAATAAATTTAATGGACTGTTTAACCATATGTTTGTATTCTCATGTGTAGCTGATGACATGACGACCCCAAATGCCAAGGAAGGAACCCAGGCTGCAGGCATCAACTCAATCTTACCCAAGGAGCAGACGGCCAACTACTTGGTGCTTCCAGTTGTGAAAAACTATACAGAAAAAGAAAATGTAAGAAATTAATTTATAAACTAGTATGAGCAAAATATCTTTACGTTTGAACTTTCAAGTTCAGTTCCTAAAATACAGGTCAATTCCTAAAATACAAGTCAAGTTTTATATTTTGTCAATGTCGGTCAAATTTTAGTCTATTTTTCGACTTGATTTTCATTAGAATAATCATTTCTGACCAATCATTACGTGTACAGTACACATGAAAACTTACCCAGGCAAACCCCAGTTTCTGTTCTAAACAGTGGGGTTTGCTCGGGTACAGCGTATGAAGAAATATGACGAAAGAGTTACTAAACCAAACCGGTTAGAAATAACGTTGAAATTATCGAATATTTATGCTTATTTTATATGTTTTGGTTAATTGATTTAAATATGTTAAAGTTTAATTGAAAAAAGTAAACGTTAAACATTATAAAAGTAAAGGTTTATTATGGTAAATAGCCATGAAAATTACTGCAGTCCTTACACTGTCGCTTCACCACCCATCAAAATATAGTGCGATATTTATGTGATTAATTTAGCTAAAATCAAAGTATTTTTTGTTCTCAAAACACTTTATTTAAAGTCAAAAAGGTGTATTAAATAATTCTATAATTAAGAATATAAAATACTTTGCTTGGAATAACGAGTTTAGTTAACCGCGTAGTAATACATCGAATCATAACAAAGCTACTGCTGTCTGTCCGCGCCATTTTAGAAGTTAATGTCAAGGGTGTCAGATGTATTGGAGATAATTTAGTAACTAAGTAAGCTGGAATATATATGCACTTTGTTGGGAAGCTTTTAAATTTAATAAAAAAATCGGTTCACATATTTTCTATCAGACGTATAAATTACCCTTATCATGTTTCACTATAAGCTGTGAAATACGCCTTGCGTCAATAACATTCGATTAAACAATTGTCACCCACTGTGCAAAAGGAGGTCAATTTTGACTAAGCCATTATGGATAGTAGGAGAGTTTTTCGGAAGAGTCTATCGCTACGTAACATGCCTTTGATTCGTGATCAGCAACCGGTATCAGTTCATCAAACTGGTTTTGCTTTATAATTTCTTTGATATACCGCTTGCCGCAATGTATTAACTTGTTTTTTTCCCAAGTGGTCATAGCTGGGACTTTCGGACTGAAAATTGGTTGCGTCATTAAAATATTCAATAAAAACGTGTGGTATTACTTGTTTGCTTGAGTGTTTTTTAACAATTACTTTAATTATAATATTTATGACATCAATTATGGAAAGTTATCAAATCTGGACCGATTTTATTTTGATGTCAGACCGGAATTGTTTGAGTTAGCCATAACGTTTAGAAAAATCGTTGTCGGCAGAGTACAGATCTGTGCATCATCGAAATAACTTGAACTAAATTATTGATATAAATTTTCCATACCGTTTATATATCTTATTCATTAATTTTATATATTTCCTCCATATTACTAACTTCGCAATCCAAAGACATGTTTCAATTTTCAAAAAGAAACGACATTAATATGTCACTTTCAAAGACTTGAAATCATGTACGTTTCACCCTTACAATATCTTGTAACAAGCAAACTTGTTGTTTCATTCATTACGTGCAATGAAATTGTGCAGTTTGTTTCCATACATACTCTCTCCTTCGGTTGCCCCGTTAATAATTGAACCTACGCTCATGTGTATATGTCTGTTTTGGTAAAGTTCATACCGGTCCTATTTAGCTTTCAAATACATTCAGTGATTTCGTAAACCACACGAATACTGCACATGCATTTAGTCCGTATATTTTATGTATGTACAGAAAAGGAATATAAATGCAGTCATACAGATAGTCATACTACCGGGAGCTTAATCATTTTACGCTGAGTTTTCGTTTCATTTAAATGACATTAGTATCACAGATTTTGATATCTAAATATTTAATTAATTGAAAGTATTTACAATATGTTAAAATGATTCGCTTAAATGTTTGACAGTTTTCATTATTTCTTTCCTATTAAATGACATGTCGCGGGTTCATTCATCTGGCACGTGTTACAATCAAATATACATATCATCAGGGTTCTTTGGTGATCGGTGTACCTATAAGGCACCAGCTGACTTGTGTTTTTGACTGACACATGTGGCGGTAATATGGCATAACACCTCAGGGGTTCCATATTACTGAGTGCCATACAAGTAGCGGTATAGCACATTGTGTGTTTTTTTCCACCTAGTTGTAAATCTTTGTAATTATATATAATATAAACATAAATAATAATTTCAGATTTTTTTGTAAGTTTAATTGGACTCCATTTATGATTGAATAGAGTACTTCCAGGGCACTTATGAATTTTTTGTACCCATGCGATACGCGTATTACATAATGATATCGCATCAGAAAGATTTATGAAGCCACATTCAAACCCCATTTGAGAAAAAAAAAAACAGATTCAAATTTTAAAGCATTAGGTTCACATTTTTTTTATGTTTTTGCATCTGTGTAAAACAAGTATAACATAATAATAACAGGAAAAAAGTAATGTCAGAAGTCGTCTTCCAAGTTCCAGCGCACAGATCATAATATAACTGTACGAATTCATGCAATAGCGCATTGAATATAAAACCAACAAAATTTTTTTATTCATATCATTTTGCAACCGATGAGTAATGAATGGGGAAGGGTTGATTTCATCATTTATAAATATTTTTAAGAATCGGTATACAAAAATACTCGTGATCAATCTTGTATACTAAGAAATATAGCAAAAAATATGTAAAAAAGTATATGTTAAATATGCATACAATGATTTATTTTTTGAATAAGTATATGTTTAGATTTTTGTTTCAAAATGATTGCTGAAGACAATGCTATAATTTAAATACATAATTTATAGGATAGGAGTGGGGTTGGGGTTATAAATAGCTACTATTAAAGTGGAAGAAGGGTCCTCCAGATTTATAATTACTTGCCTAAACAAGTGACTTAATTAATTGTTTATATGTCACTGATATCAGTAAAAAAAAAGTCTTAAGAAAATGTTATTTGATGAATTTTTTCTATCATAAATTGTTGAAAATGGAATAGTTATTACATTTGTTGTTATGTATGTCTTCGATAATATAAACTTTTTACAAATTTTGAGAGTTTTGCCATCTTTCCATATTACAAATGAAATTAAAAACCTTCATGTACATATACTGCGGTTCCTAATTCCATATAATTTGCATCATGTAGATATTATGTAATTAACCAGTTTTGAGTGTCCTTTAAATTAATCGGTTTAAAATATCATAGAGGTGTAAAATAGTTGACACATGAATAGATAGATAGATGCGTGTAAGTACTGTTATGTACGGTATGCGATAAGGTCATCAGACTACACATTATGGATCTAAATATAGATCAACTATGGCTTTGTAATTCCTTATTATGGTATCTTACATTGTACATAACACGGCATTTACACCGGATCATATAGGTGTGTGTAATTATGTAATACATACTGATACCCATAAAACACACGTTACCGAATCTTTATCAGTAAACGATAAACCTTATCAGCAGACGGTGCCTACCAACGGGAAAGCCCCAGCTGGTAGTGGTGGGGGAGAGTACTTTGAAAATAGTCCTGCCGAAAAAAAGTAGTACCGAGTTTCATGAAAGTGGTCGCGTGACAGTTTACTTAAATGCTCATGGGTAGGAACACGTAATGAATGGCGGCATTAGTGTCAACAGACACATCTTTAATTTGTCGTCTTTAATATTCAAAATGGTTGTCACATGGATGTGAAGTTTACACAGAGCCTAATGTGTTTATAAAATAACAAATTTAATACAGTAAACTGGATTTTACAATATTTCTATCAGAATGGACTACATAATTTCAGGGTTTGTACACTTGTAGATTAAAATAACTGAAATTTATGTTTCCAGGTATGTGCCATAGCATCATGGGATTCTTCAATCCATGACTCGCCCCACTTGAACCGTATCACAAGTACGAATGATAGAGTATACCTGATACTGAAGGTCGTGCTACGACTCAGCCATCCGGCCTATATGGAACTGGTGCTGCGTAAACGGCTGTGTGTCAGCGTAAAACCTCGTAATATGAGTATCACAGACAAACTGAAGAAGCGATTGATAGGAACAGTAAGTTTGGCTTTACAGAATTTTTACTTTATTAAACAGAGGCAAAAATTAAAAAATCATGGAATTTTTTTTTGCCAAAAAATTCCCAAAATGAAATTTTGTATTAAGGGATATTTTTTTTAATGTAAAGGGATAAAAAACAAATCTGGATATGAAGAATTATTGTAATATTTGATAATTAATGGTTACAATAGTGTAAGGCTTTATTTTCCTGTTTGTTAATGCCTTAAATAAAAAAAAATGGCTGGGGTCAGCTGGAAGATCGTTGATGAAATTGTCAGGCAAGTCAACTTCAATAAAATTTCTTATTTCAAACTGAGGTCCTTTGTGGCTTAATGCGCCACCTCAAGATCACTTGCCTCTCACTGTTAAGGTCTTTAGTTCGAATCCTGCTCTCTCAAAAAAAAACTTAATGTGAGAAAGTTTGCCAGTTACTTGTCAGTGGACTTGTGGTTCTAAGCTCAGATTCATTCTGAGGTCTCCCTTCACCAATAAAACTGGATATGCCATATATACAGTCTAACCTGTTCTTGTGGCCACCTCTTGTAAGTGGTCACCTGTCTTAAGCAGTCACTTCAAAATCCCCCCATGTAAATTGCCTATATAAAGTACATGTATTAAAAGATCACCTCTTTAACATGGCCAGCAGCCAATCTATTTCATTCCAAACAATGCCCGTAAGTGGTCAGCGGCCAGGTGTAGCGGGGCGACTCTTAGCATATTCCCATCATATTGTACAATCCCGCGATCAACTAACGCTTCTGCTTCTGTTATGAAAACACACCACTTTACCCAAAGCAAGGTACATATATACGGTCTAATAAGCAAATAGAATAGCGAGATTAATGACGTTACCAAGGCTGGGTACATGACTGTTTAAGCGCATGTATTTATGGTAGTTTTATTTAGATTTATGTAGCGTGTAAACACATTGGAAGCAAACTTCACAGAGGTGTTTATGCACAATTATCAAACTGGGTAAGATCAAAAAGATAATTACAATTGGTCCTGTTTAAATTATAATTGAATTAAATTTTATCGGCTATAAAAGTGGGTGCGAATGCAATGGAAAACATTATGTTTTCATATCATAATGCAATTGACTTGATGCATATCGTACACAACATTTGGTGCGAAAAGAAAGTGTTGACTTTGGATGAATTAAATATTTGAATTTTCGGAAAAGGTGTTGAGTAAACACAGAATCAGAATGTGTCCTAATGTAACCATGAGATAATGGAAGAATAGGAGCTTTCCCTTTGGTGGCTGCTTAATACAGGTTAGACTGTAATCTGAAATGCATTGAAAATGATGTTAAACCCCATTTAAAAATATCAAACAACCACTTTTGACATAGGTCCTGTTGTATATTTTCAACATCTCGAGATCATTTATTTTCTGTTATGCCAAATTATTAAGTTTGCCTCCATATTCACACACATGGACATACAATCATGTCGTTTGTGTTTGTTTTTCAGGATAACCTCCACGCTAGCGGTATGACGTATGATGTAGTCTCAAACATTCCAAAGGTGAGAGAGCTAATTAACTATCTCCCTGTTTCTATGACTATCAGTTTGTTTGTCTTGTGACCAATACTCACATATATATCACATAAATTATTCAATCTTTTCCATCCCTTGATATCATTGGTGTACATCAGCAAGCTGTGATGGTTTAGAGAAGCGGAGGTAACAGAGGCTTATTGAGAGTCTTAAAAGAAATGTTTGTTTGCTTTGCTCCTACCTGCCCACTCAAAATGAAGATACTCTAACTTTTGTATTGACTTGCAAAGCATTAATTTTCTTTATGATTTAGACCATTTTTTGTTAAAAATTACACTAAAGAACAAAAAAAATCTGGCAAAAAAAAATAGCTACCTACCTAATCACATGAAAAATACTGGGGATGACTTAAGTATTCCACCATTGATTTTGGTAATGTGTTTTATTAACTAACCGGGACAAAGTCCAAGAAGAGCTATTGCCATGACGTCGGCGGCGTCGTCTGTAGACACCCAGGTTAAACTTTTGCGTTTAAGTTTAACATACCTATGCAATCACTCATTGGATGTGAATGAAACTTCGCATCATCAGTGGAACACACACAGATAAGAACCATAACTCTGGATTGCATTTTGGCACAGTTATGGCCCTTTTTGGACTTGACGCCAAGAGGCGAGCTTTGTTGTCTTCTGACAACTCTTGTTACATTTTTCCTTAAAAAATACAAGTGTTCTCTTGTACTGGATTCTTTCATTATGAACATGTTAAAGAAGTATATCACTTTGGCACCTCATTTAACTGCCGCCTCATTGCAGTCTGTCCCCACATACTTAAAAAACTGTAATCAAAATAAAATGATCATGATTTTAGGCTCTTGTAAATCTGCATTTGGTTTCATTGACATTCATTGAAGACTATTAAAGTAGCCAGTCGGATTTAAGTTAAGGTTTTAAGAATTCAGGTAAAACTTTTGTTAAACAGGAGCCTGATATAATTTGAAATGTCATTGTGATTTTTGTCCAGGCATCTGAAGATCTAGAAGACATGGAGACTCTCGCACAGATGGCGGCATCCCAGAATGAGGTCAGTGCGGCTGACGGAGAGACGTATATAGAGAAGTATATCAAGGGTGTGTCGGCCGTGGAGAGTATACTCACACTAGATAGACTGAGACAGGTAATAACTAGTCCTCATATTCTTATGCTTTATAATGGAATTCATTGCCTGACAAATCACAGCTTAGCCAGATACAGTAAAAAGGTCACTCCAAACAAACTAGTAACACATCAATAGGATGACCTAATAAATAAATTGATTTGTAAATCATCCTTGGGTCAAGTGGTCTAAAGCAAGATCATGTTTGAAATTTTTCTAGATTCTTGAAAAAGGACCACGGGTTTATTGAGATTGATAAAACTTGATGCCATGTATACTCGTTATGTGTTGACATGGGCTTTTAACCCCATTAAAAAAATGGAAAAAAGATAGGTAGAGAAGTAAATTAAGGATGGATGTGGTGTGTATGCTTTTGATATTGGTGAACCTTGTAGATTTACATCAGTTATAAGATTATAAGTTGTAAGGTGATGGTCTTGAAAAAACCCACTTACCGCATATTCCTTTAACACCCCCAGGGGGGCATTACATTTTACATGGTGGGGGCATTTATAAAAGATAAAAAAAAGCAAATTGAACAACAGTTAAAAAGTCAATAAAAGTAGTAAAGCCCTGGAAAAAGACTTAAATCCCCGAAAAAGTGGTTCAGAATTATTTGAGAGTGAATGAAATAATCGACATAGGATGAAAAAAGCTGAAAATCTGTATGAAATTACTAGTCTGCATACTGGAATATTTGAATTTATAGTCAGTGTACTCTTAACTTTAAATCACTTGGACGCTTGATCTAATCAACGTGGAACAATGAGCTTTCAGCGTACACAGACTAACCGCATTTTCCATCGTTTTATAATGTTTTAATCGACAGACGGCATTTTTACTAGTTTTAAACGGCAAATATGGGGAAGTGTTTATTCAACCAAATGTGGTTAAGTGATCACCAAAGATATAAACAATGGGTTAAAGAGTTCAAAGGTAATAAACACTCCGCTAATTGCTGTCTGTGTAACAAGATTGGCAATATGCACTCAACTCGCATATACGTTTTATTTTTTAATTTTCCAGAAAAATAGGTGGGGGGCGTTTATTAGAGTGGGGGCGTTTATAAGGGAATATACGATATTTTCAAGATAATGATAGACATAGTTTGGAAAATGTGTCACATTGGGATTTCTCCATAATTATAAATAAGTACAGACAACTATCACAGTTACTGTTTTGCCATTGTCAACTTTTTTTGCAAATGTTATTTTCAATAAACAACAGGACTCATCATAATTGTACCTTCATGGAAAAACATGGACAAGTCACTTTCAGAAATAAAACCGGTTGCTGACATGTTAAAAACAGTAACATTGATATATAACATTGTGTCTCATTGCCATTCGTCTCTCACCGCTGATTCAAGTGAGGAAAAATTATCAGTTATATGCAGAGATGGATCCTAGGAAATAGTAGTTAGGTTAACTTCTCATCTGTTAGCCCTTCTGACCAAAAAATTATGCTAAATATTTGTACAAATATACAATAATAATGTAATATTTATAGTTTCAATCTCTAATAGTTTAATTGTCAATTTAAAAAACAACAACTGATGTTGGACATACGAAATTGAGTGACTTCTTAACATGTTTATATATCTCTGCAAATCTCTGTTCACATGTCTCTGTTCACATGTTTATATGTGTCTGTACACATGTCTCTGTTCACATGTTTATATGTGTCTGTACACATGCACATGCATTTACAGGAAGTTGCTGTGAAGGAGTTGACAGCTGTACAAGGGAGATCACTGCGGAAGACCACAAGTGTTCCTAATATATACCAGGTAAATATAAGAAATACAATTATTTTTTGAGTAATTATATAATTAGAGAAAATTAATACTTGACATTGTTTTACCACTTGGTGGCACTTATGCACTGACCTGTGTCCCAACACATGAAACCTGGGATTTGTTTTCATTAGAACTATTTTATTTCTAAGTTTTCCCGTACCACATCAGGAGTACTGCAATGCATCTGATGTCTTTCTCTCCCGAAACGGCAATCGAACATTCAATTTGTTCTTATTTAAATAATTTAGTGAATCTGAGAGATAGTACCATCTCTTTCAGATAACTTGTCATGTTCAGCAATATTTCTGGTACGAAAATGGTTCAGAGCGAAGTTTATGTTTGTTTAAATTCATAATTCAAATAATGTTTAGAAAAATCTATATCTTTATTCAAAATATTTAGTGAAGTTTATTAACATTTATTTCAAGGAATTGTGAAATCTGGGACAATTTATGAGCATATTTCTATTAAAATAGTCCATGCCTTCTAACCACTCCGTGTTATAATAACTAACCAAAATCGGTTATTGATGTGTCTAAGCACACAGATTAAACGAGGCTTATGACGTAGTCTGATGGAACGTACACATTGAAAGAATGGATTTAAAAAGTGAGAAATAGAATAAACTGCAAGAGAAATTTCATGTATGTTACACATTGAGAAATGTAGATCTGTGGACCGTACTATTATCAACACTGATTTTGGATCATTTCTTCAATGATAAAATGTCAATGTTCTGAATAAGGAAATGAGAATAAAACACGAATAAATAACTGAAGTCAGTGGTAATGTTATAAAAAAAACAGTGAGGACCTTTTGAGAAAAATTTTTTATTGCTCTGTTTCTGGTATGCTTGCACCTGTTCAAGCTCTTAGAAGTTGTGTATATTTGTCTTTTATCAATTTATAATACTTTATGTGTATATTTGTTTTTTATGATTTTTATAATACTTTATGTGTATATATGTCTTTGATCATTTTTATAATACTTTATGTGTATATATGTCTTTTCTCATTTTTATAATACTTTATGTGTATATTTGTATATATTAATGTTACTCATTTATGTTTTTTTATTCACAGTTTGTGACAACACCTCCAAGATTAGATGAAAAGGTAAATTATTATAAATATATTGTATCCCCCCCCTCCCTCGAAGAATGGTAAAGGGGCGTTAAGTGTGACTCTTGTCCAAATGTCTGTCTGTTCAGCACCAGATAAGATGCATATTAAAATAATTTTGTCTATATGATGCATTAAAAATTGGTAACTACGCATCAAAGTTGTTTTACGTGTGTATCAATTACACTTAAGCAATGAGTTTTACGCTTAAAATTTTTATATGCGTAAGTTAGTTTATATTTTCTGAAAAGCGATCTTCATTGCTGCACTAATTTATTTACTCTTCTTATTCGCATGGATAAAAATAGCTGAATGGTTTCAATTCAACTCACTTCAGAAATAAATGTTACCGGTTATAATGGTAATCCAGTCTGTGTAATTAATAAACAATGTCGCTCAGAGGTTTGATTTATCACTTATACTAAAACCCGGCCGAGTTCCCGATAGCCCGGCCATAACCCGGCCACAGGGAAAAGGTAAAAAAAATCAGCAACAACACTAAATTAAGTTCATGTTTCACAAAAAAAAGATGATGTTCCTGCTAATGTAACTACTGGCAATGATGTCTGTTAGAAATCCAAAGATCGAGCAGCAAAATAATTGATAAAGATAAAAGGCAAAGTGTAAAGAAATTGGTTTCCTATCAATAGCAGGGGGCATTTATGATGACAGACAAGTACCGGTATTTAGTTTTATATCAATTTAACATATTTCATGGTAAGATGCAGCAGGTGTCTCCATGAGAATCTCTATGAATATTAGATGAATGTTGTTGTTGTATAGTGTTTAGCATCACTTTCAAAATTTTGTAGTCATAATACGACGGTTTCTAGTCAAGACTGTTTTCTGGGATTGCCATAAAGGAGTTTCATACCACCGACACACGGTATCCCCACCGAGTCACATTATACTGACATCAGACTGACTAGATCTAGAACTATCCTCCAAATACTGAGCGCCAGGCAATGAAGCTTCCAGTATTACATTTCAAGTATTTGGTATGACCAGCCGGGATCAAGCTCATGACTTCTGCATACAAGGCTGATGCTCTACCACTAAACTACCACTGCGGTTCTGATAAGAGGATCTCTGTTGTAAAATCTTGTGTTTTTTTAGTCAGTATAAAATAACTAAGTTTTTTATTAAACATTACAGATGCGGTTCGACAGTATACAGGACCTCTCGTTCCAAGATCCCAACTTGAAGTCATCAGTAGCAGGGCCCCCTGGTGAGTCTGGGTTCCGATCACGCGCTTTCTCCATTATAGGCCTCGATTTATCAACCATTGCCAAGGAGATATCATTCAAAATGGCCCTAGGTGCGTGCCTTGATGTCCGTCACATGGTCAACTGTGGCTTCAGTCATTCAGTGGTTTTCTTATCGTGGCTATACCATACATTCTCCATCGTTCTCTCACTTCATACTGTTTCATTTGGTTCAAAATCATCATTGTCAAGGACATGATCTTTTTAATCGTGTTAATTGTTTTATTTATTTGATCATGTGTCATGTTGTTTTTGTTTACAAAGGAGATATATTTGCAGTCTGGCATACATGTATAAGGCAGGTTACAATCAAACTTGCTGTTAATACGTATAAATTAAGAACCTTGTGAAAAAACAATTTTAAAAGAAAAGAGGTCTCTATTCCAGTAAGATTCTTTATGACATTATTAATATTGTATCAATTTTGTCAAAACAAAGTACAGATTATCCTGTATGTCATAGCGTGAGAATTTTATCTCGGGGGGGGGGGGGGGGGCTAGGGTGGGATAGAAATATCTTACCCCAGTAAAATTGCAGATATTCTTATCGGATGTGCAAGAAATTTCTATTTCACCCTAGGGCTGAGATAAAATTCTCCACTGTGACATTAGAATATAAGAATGTTACATGGGTTGAGGTTTGTCGGGACAGTTATCATTTACTTGCGGAGATGGAGTGTGCTTGAGTACTGGTAAACCGTCCAGGATCCCAGGAAAGAGTTGTTAGGTTTACTGATTAGTTAGTGTTCGATGCCACTAAACATTCAATCAGTCAATCAATCGTATGACATGTAAACTATTTTTAGAACATTAGCTGCTTGAAATTGAAAATGTATGCAGGGTTATTAACCATTAATATAATATCCAGTGGTCCTCCGTGGTTGAGTGGTCTAAGGCGCCATCTCAAGATCACTTACTTCTCATCGCTAAGGTCTTATGTTTGAGTCCCGCTTGCTCCAGAAACTTTATGTAAGAAAGTTTGCCAGTTATTTGCTGAAGGACAGTGGTTCTACTCAGATTCATTCTAAGGTCTTCCTCCACCAATAAAACTGGATATGCCATATATAATCTGAAATGTATTGAAAATTGCATTTAACTCCATTAAAAAAATATAATATCCAGTCTGCAAATATTATCC
This sequence comes from Panopea generosa, assembly GCA_029582155.1. Taxonomy (NCBI): domain Eukaryota; kingdom Metazoa; phylum Mollusca; class Bivalvia; order Adapedonta; family Hiatellidae; genus Panopea; species Panopea generosa. The sequence goes on along the minus strand of CM055904.1, from coordinate 30,617,380 downwards.
CGGTCATATTTCTTTCTTCTATTTCTAAATTTTTATTTTCACTATCAGTTTTAGTTCTTCTTTTACCAGTGTGCCTGCTTGTACAAATGCGGTTATCTCTCTTCTCAGTTTTGTATGGACTATTTTGTTTGTTGTTGTTTGGTTTTATATTCTATCACAATGATAAAGCTATGAAATGAACACTACATTTGTCTTGTTATATCATTTCTTTACAGTTACATGTCTACCTCCTATTTCATTTTTTATTAATAAACAGTACTGACTTTTACACACTTGAATGGATATTGTTTATAAATGCAATTAAATTTAAATGTTTATTTTAAATTGGTTTTATTTTCTCAGTATTGGTAAATTTTGATATCAGTGTTAGCAGGGGACATCAGTTCACGTGCTGATGTTTTGTATTTGATAGATCTTTCAAAACTAAAATATTGTATTGCTTCTTCGGGACTTTTTTTCAAAGTTACGTTTTCATTTGTAATGTTTCATTTATGTTGCAATACTTTTACTTGATGATTATTTTATGAAATCACTTGGCAATGGTTTCTATGGCAGCAGCTGGTCGGAGTAACAAGTAATATGTGAACAGACAAATTGATATATAGTCTGTATATGTTTCTATATCTGTTATGAATGCAAGATTTATTTAAATGAGTTGAGTAAAATTCATATGGAAAATTTTGTAGCAGGAGTGATAGTTTAGTCTGATGTTAATTTAGACTGGCCACTATACCATGTATAACCAGTATCAATTAACAGTGCTTTAAATATGCTAATGGGTAAAATTAAATATCTACCAGTAGAAATTAACTTATTTCTTTATTTCAAACAGAGCAACAGATAAGCAATGTCATTAAAAAACAGAATTAATATAAAAAGAACCATGTAGAAACAATTAATCAAAGCCCAATACTCAGCTATTGTGAAGTATGTGAATATTGGTTCATTTTCCATTTTTAAAAATATGTACGTCACTTTGATAAATAATTGTAATTTCTTGGTCACTGCAGAAAACCTATGGTTATCAAATTACTTGAATAAAGTGAATACCTAATTAGTCTAAAATCAAGGAGATAAAAGTACCCAGTCCATTGGATGGATACCCAATTAAACCAGGTTTATCTGCTTCTCTGTGTGATATACACGTATATATACCCCACATGCAGTACTAAGAAATAACAAGTCATGCACAAAGTGTATGTTTATATCTACTTGTTACTATGACTACTGATTCTGCTTCTGAAATCTCTCTAGGGGACTTATCCCCCCATTCACTATATATTCTTCTTTCTTAATGTATATATCTCATCTGAAAATAGAATTGTTTTGAAGGATCACTGCGATGCTATAAATGGGAGATAACTGTTATTTTTCACTGTTTATCTAATCTTGAAGGAGTTGAATCTTTTTACTCTCCCCTTGTTTTCATTTTATTTTAATAATATGAAAAAAGTTGTGTCCATAGCTGATCCTACAGAACAATTCTTACCATTAAATCTGCCATGCATGTATGCTATGTATTTCAGCGGCTGGGAAGAATAAAAGTCATGAATGTTCTTATTTATTTCAAACATTGTCGCCATATATGTTTTCTGACATCTCGTGGCAAAAAAGAACCTGGATTCGAGATTATAAAACTTTTTCCATGATCAACTCATAAAATCGCTCAATCCTAAATTAAAGTATTTTTTGTTTTCTGCATCCGGCTGACCCACAACCTCGCTGGTCAGAAAAAAAAATTGACGGACAAATTTTTTTTTAATTTTATGAAGTTTTGTTGTTGTATTCATTCAACATTTTCTCGGTCATCATGTGCCCTTGAAAAAATTCTCTAATAAATAACAATAAAAAAAAGTAAACAATTATTTACCTAGTATATACTCTCCACTAAATGGGATGGGTTGGAATTTGCAAATAAATGAAAATAATGCAACTTTCTATATTAAATCGGCATAAATAGTTTCAAATTCGAGGCTGGGTCAAAGTTTGCGGTCTAAGTTGTGTTTTTATACAAATCCTTGAATCTGTGTTTGAGTACTAGCTTGAGTTGAGCATGGAAGGTGTTTTATAACCTCTGGGCCTGGCTGTTTATACGACTTTGTGGAGTAACAATTTATGAAACTGTACATGTGCGGTGAGCTGGATAGTGTGCTATTTTATATTGACATGAAATGTATGAAGCTTGGAATATATTCTATTGGCACATTATATACAAGCCGTATGCACTTTTTGTATGTAAACTGAGATTGTTTGATATTTTTCAGAATCATAATGTAAATATTTAAAACATTTTACTTAACTCACAAATTGAAAGTTGTGTCTTTAATTAGAATATAGTACAAGACAAATTTTTATAACAATTAAATTTGCAATTTTGTTGAACTTTAGTATGTTTATTTCAGATCATCTTTATTATAAACATGTCACTGAACTTATATATAATGATATTTTTTATTATGTCAGTTGGGCAGTGTAAAGGATGGGTGTTGGTCACTCCCACCAGAGGTTGTGGGTTCAATACCAGACCTGCTGGCCTCCCAGAAACAACACCCAGTACTGGTTCTACCCAGGAACATACTTATCTCTGCTATTTTTCTAATGATGTAGCTGTGATGTAAAGTAGGAAGTAAATGCTTTACTTTGTATTTTGTAGCACACCCATCCTCCCTAGATGTTACAGCTCCCTTTTCCAATGGTAAAAGCAATTTCGAATTTCCTGTATTTGTTAAATCCTGTTCACACAATATAGTTTATATCAATCAAAGTTAAACGATCCCATCGCTTAGATCTGTATAATTTGCATCACACCCAGTTTTAGCCAGAATATTTTCTGGTCTGATCACTTCTCTACAGTTGGTATAAGATTCAAGTTTTAAGTTTAACTGCTTCTACTTTGTATGATTTGCAGCACGCCCAAGTTTCTTAGATCTCAGAGTCCCTTCTCTCAATGGTAAACATGTGTTTTTGTCCTAACAACTTAGATCAACCTTTTGCTTACAGTAACATATTGCAAAACTGTGCGCCACCTGCAATTATGCTTGAAATCCATGTATGCGTAATGTATCATGCATTGATTTACTACCTTACTAAGGAAGCACTGCTATTTCAGAATCTGGCCATGTTAATATTACAGAGATTGTAAAATTATGATTTTGAAAAAAAAAATGAATATTACAAAAGGATGATTTTTATATTGTAAATAATTTTTTGGGCATATTTGTTATAAATTTTTCATTTTAAAAAATCATAAAAAAATTTCTTGAAAAGAATATAACATTTTGGCTAAAATACGAAAGTGCAATTTTTTACACCCAAATATATTTCATTGTTTTTAAATTTTAAATTTGCTGAATAAGAATTCTAAAAAATATATAGATGGCAGTATATTTTAAACTATCTTGTGGGGGAAAAACACCACTACACATATATGGAATCCAAGCAATTTTTTCTTCTTTTTTCTCCCCTTTGTTTTTCTGTTGGATGATCATCAATTCTGTTGTTTTGTTTAGTTTTTAACTTGGTTTGTTTATAGCTTATTATTGTTTTGTTATTTACATCTTGTATATACTATAGTTATACAATAAGCAATCCTTGCTTTTTTACAGTTGAATATTTTGTCCTTACTGTTGTTAATTTTACCCCCTGTACAAAGTAACTTATCAGGGTATCCTAAATTTTCAGTCATTGCAATGATAATAAAAGCCTTTTAATCTTCCATTACAGGAGAGCATTATGAAACAACATCATAACATATAATGAAAAAAAATATGTACAGAAAAGAAAAAAAACAAATAAAATATCATTTAAACAAACACATGCTTGCGCATACTTGCACACATATATAAACACACATGAATACTTTTTTTTATATACACATACCTACAAGGATATGCTTGGGCTCATATTGATTCACACATTATATTGACATATAAACCGTTGTGTTTTAAACATGTATACAGCCTATTGCATGATACTTAAATGAGAGAGACATAGACTGTTCCCTTGTGTCAGCTTTTATTGATGACTAGATATCAGCCATTTTGGAAATTCATTTGATCATTTGTTGAATTTGATTGATTTAAATTCACATTTCATCAAACGATTACATCTGTCTGTTGTAAGTAGAATTTAAAAACACAACATGACACGATGACATCATTCTGTCTGTTGTAAGTAGAATTTAAATACACATAACATTACATGATTACATCTGTCTATTGTAAGTAGAATTTAAATACACAACATCACATGATTACATCTGTCTGTTGTAAGTAGAATTTAAATACACGTAACATTACATGATTACATCTGTCTATTGTAAGTAGAATTTAAATGCATGTAACATCACACGATTACATCATTCTGTCTGTTGTAAGTAGAATTTAAATACACGTAACATAACACAATTACATCATTCTGTCTGTTGTAAGTAGAATTTAAATACACAACATCACATGATTACATCTGTCTGTTGTAAGTAGAATTTAAATACACAACATCACATGATTACATCTGTCTGTTGTAAGTAGAATTTAAATACACGTAACATTACATGATTACATCTGTCTATTGTAAGTAGAATTTAAATGCATGTAACATGACACGATGACATCATTCTGTCTGTTGTAAGTAGAATTTAAATACACATAACATTACATGATTACATCTGTCTATTGTAAGTAGAATTTAAATACACAACATCACATGATTACATCTGTCTGTTGTAAGTAGAATTTAAATACACGTAACATTACATGATTACATCTGTCTATTGTAAGTAGAATTTAAATGCATGTAACAACACACGATTACATCATTCTGTCTGTTGTAAGTAGAATTTAAATACACGTAACATAACACAATTACGTCATTCTGTCTGTTGTAAGTAGAATTTAAATACACAACATCACATGATTACATCTGTCTGTTGTAAGTAGAATTTAAATACACAACATCACATGATTACATCTGTCTGTTGTAAGTAGAATTTAAATACACGTAACATTACATGATTACATCTGTCTATTGTAAGTAGAATTTAAATGCATGTAACATCACACGATTACATCATTCTGTCTGTTGTAAGTAGAATTTAAATACACGTAACATAACACAATTACATCATTCTGTCTGTTGTAAGTAGAATTTAAATACACAACATCACATGATTACATCTGTCTGTTGTAAGTAGAATTTAAATACACAACATCACATGGTTACATCTGTCTGTTGTAAGTAGAATTTAAATAAACGTAACATTACACGATTACATCATTCTGTCTGTTGTTAGTAGAATTTAAATACACATAACATTACACGATTACATCTGTCTGTTGTAAGTAGAATTTAAATACACAACATCACACGATTACATCTGTCTGTTGTAAGTAGAATTTAAATACACGTAACATCACACGATTACATCTGTCTGTTGTAAGTAGAATTTAAATACACAACATCACATGATTACATATGTCTGTTGTAAGTAGAATTTAAATACACGTAACATCACACGATTACATCTGTCTGTTGTAAGTATAATTTAAATACACGTAACATCACACGATTACATCTGTCTGTTGTAAGTAGAATTTAAATACACGTAACATCACACGATTACATCTGTCTGTTGTAAGTAGAATTTAAATACACGTAACATCACACGATTACATCTGTCTGTTGTAAGTAGAATTTAAATACACGTAACATCACACGATTACATCTGTCTGTTGTAAGTAGAATTTAAATACACGTAACATCACACGATTACATCTGTCTGTTGTAAGTAGAATTTAAATACACGTAACATCACATGATTACATCTGTCTGTTGTAAGTAGAATTTAAATACACGTAATATCACACGATTACATCTGTCTATTGTAAGTAGAATTTAAATACATGTAACATCACACGATTACATCTGTCTGTTGTAAGTAGAATTTAAATACATGTAAAATGACATGATTACATCTGTCTGTTGTAAGTAGAATTTAAAAACATGTAACATCACACGCTTACATCAGACACATTGCTTTACAGGCCAGTATGTCACTGTCTGCGGTAACTGTCTGCGGTAACTGTCTACAGTCACGGTCTGCTTTCACTGTCTTCGGTCACTGTCTGCGGTAACCGTCTGCAGTCACTGTCTGCAGTCATGGTCTACAGTCACGGTCTGCTGTCACTGTCTGTGGTCACTGTCTGCGGTAACTGTCTGCGGTAACTGTCTGCAGTCACTGTCTGTAGTCATGGTCTGCTGTCACTGTCTGTGGTCACTGTCTGCTGTAACTGTCTGCGGTAACTGTCTGCAGTCACTGTCTGTAGTCATGGTCTGCTGTCACTGTCTGTGGTCACTGTCTGCGGTAACTGTCTGCGGTAACTGTCTGCAGTCACTGTCTGTAGTCATGGTCTGCTGTCACTGTCTGTGGTCACTGTCTGCGGTAACTGTCTGCAGTCACTGTCTGTAGTCATGGTCTGCTGTCACTGTTCCGCACAGATTAAGGGTCGGAGTTAGCTTTGCACAAAGGATGTTTTATTTAATTTAAGTTGGGTTAGCTCAGTCAGTAGCACATTCTGCCAGTCAATTCAAGGTTGTGAATTCTAGTTTACCCTTCAGGCTCGACCCTGGAATAAGTAATTAGGTGAACTGATCATTTGTTAACCCTCGATGGCATAAAAATGATTCTTAATATTCAAACAAATAACAAAATTTGACAGAGCAGCAAATCAAACAATATTTTAATTTTGGCCCAAGTATAAGTTATTATAGCAGGATATATTTTCAGCAAGTTTTTAACAATTTTTTGGATATCATCTGCAAAGATTATTTACAAGTATATCACATCCAAATTGTCATGCTTCAGATGCCATCATGAACTTTGTTCTGCAGCCAAGGAATCTCCTACATCTGAATATATAGGGAAGAAGTCAGTAAATTTGCATAGATAAGGTCTATTACTGGTTAACCTCCTTGTACATCTTGGGAATTATTAATTGTGCTTGCATAATCACTGTTAAATAACTAAAATGCTGTTGGGGACAAAAAAGGAACAATTTTAAACCCAATACATATGATTTTACATTGGTATATGCAGCATGAATTCACATTGAAAGTTGGATCCAGCTGTACAGAAAACTTGACATTAACATACCATAGTATGTCAATGTTCAAATATTTGTATCCAAGCCCAATTAGCTCAGCGGGTAACAGATCTGACTGTCAATGCAGAGGTCATTAGTTTGAACCCTGCCAAGCCACAGTCTCAATGATGTTTGATGTTCTACTCTGCATCTTATTGTCATATATCTCTCACTGCTGATTTAAATGGGAAACTTATTAGTAAATTGCAGAGATGGCTGTGCACATCTACTGGTTAAGTAACTGTTTAAAATCCCAGGAATCAGTTGTAAGATTAACTGATCGTCCTCGATGGTTAAAAATGACACTCAATATTCTATCAACCACTCAATTAAACATATTTTAAAAAGGATTTGCATGACAATGGCATGATAAATTTTGTTGACCATCTCTATTCATCCTTGAAACTTGTACAGCTGTAGCAATAAAACAAATCCAGCCGTGGTTGTGTCGACTCTTGCTTAAGCCAGAGTGTTCTTTGGCCCACTGACTCTTATTTCATGTCTTGGACCTTGCATTAATGCTAGTTTGAGTGCCCAAGCTCATTATACTTTCCATAAATACATACAGAAATAGTTTGACATGGAACACTCAGAATTGTTGATACCTATAATATGTCATGTTTTCATTGTGGTTTCATTTGAATGCCAATCTTAGTCAAAGTTTTATCATTCTTTTGTTTATTCACTTTATGTTTACCTGTGTTCTGTTATATAATGTGTCAAAGTTCAATTATCTGTGTTTGTGCTAGGTAGAATGTTTTCAACATCTTTGCCCTTTAAGGCCATAATAAATTAATTGCTAGATTATCATCCCCGCCCACCACCTAATTGCATGCCACCTCAACCGTTTCTATTTTCATAAAAAAATATAAAGAATAAACAGCAACAAAAAATAAAATAAAAATTAAAATCATCCCCCCTCCCACTTTTTAAGAAAAATTTGGATGATAATCTAGCAATTGATTTATAATGGCCTAAAACCTTTTTTTTTTTAAAAAGTTGTATGAACTTTAAGATGAAGCATGCTTAGGCCAGAAAACAACCACTGTGTTTAGAGTTATTTGACCAAAAAATAGGGTACACGTGTGTAGGTATATATAAAAAGAAATTATATTAATGTTTTCTTTTTTTTCTATTTCATTGAAAAAATGTCATACTAATGAACTTAACTTTTTTCTATTCTATAAAAAAATACAAACTATGATAGTGAATCAATAAGGAACAATACAAAGATGATTATATTCTTGACATATTAAGTAGATTGGTTTCGCAGTTTGTTGGGGTGGGGGGGGAGGGGTTGGTGGTCAACATGAAAGGCTCGGTTGGGTAACCCTACACAGGCATGTTTTTTCTGTTTCTGGCCTTACTATTAGATAGTCCATTATTAAGCTTCACCTTGAAATTATAAAATATATGAACATTAATAACATTGTTTTACTCTTAAAGATATCTTTATTTATTGTCACTATAAGTTAATTAGCTATTTGCCTAAAAGTTGATTTTTATATTACTATACCTTAATCCTCTGGCTAACGCCCCTGTCCCCAATAAATGTCCCCATCCATTTGTATGGAAAATGAAATGACTTAACACTGTGTAATTTTATCTTTAACCCAATTAAAAAACATGTACATTTCAAGTCTGTTTGTTGAAACATTAAACTTGACTAAATGCCTCATTACAAGGGGTCATAATACTCCCCTCCCCCACCCTACCCCTTTGCTAAATGCATTCCCCCAAGTGGCGTTTATTCAGGGATATGCGGTATTTTGTTTACAGGTAGCTGCAAAATATTAATTTTTATTATGTTTATAAACAGACAAAACTATAGCTTTCATCTGATTCAATAAACAATAATTATGTTCCCTGCCTGCTAATTTGTGTTAGTGAAATACAAATGTTGTGATAAAGTGTCTAATATTTAAGTATTTTTTAGATTAAAATGTATGAAAATCATTTACTGTTACAGTGACACCAAAGTCAGCACTGAGCCCCCTGGATAGAAAATTAGGCATGAAGCCACTTCAGACGTTACAGGAAGAACAACAACATAGGGAGCACAAGCCTCTACTGGACTCAGATGAGGTAATGCAGAGGTATACTTTTATACAAGGATTTCCTCTTCCAAAGTCTGGGTATCTGACCACAGAATACTGTCAGCTCATTCATAGTTTGAAAAAATGTCTTATTATTAGATATAATGAATAGGCAGATAACTCTCTAGTTAATTTTTTTTTCAATAAATTTAAGCAAGCCTATGCTGTTCAGTGAATTGACATTGTTATGGAACAAGTCCATAGGGAATTGACATTGTTATGGAACAAGTCTATAGGGAATTGACATTGTTATGGAACAAGTTCATAGGGAATTAACATTGTTATGGAACAAGTCCATACAGAATTGACATTGTTATGGAACAAGTCCATAGGGAATTGACATTGTTATGGAACAAGTCCATAGGGAATTGACATTGTTATGGAACAAGTCCATACATAATTGACATTGTTATGGAACAAGTCCATAGGGAATTGACATTGTTATGGAACAAGTCCATAGGGAATTGACATTGTTATGGAACAAGTCCTTAGGGAATTGACATTGTTATGGAACAAGTCCATAGGGAATTGACATTGTTATGGAACAAGTCCATACATAATTGACATTGTTATGGAACAAGTCTATTGGGAATTGACATTGTTATTGAACAATCCTATAGGGAATTGACATTGTCATGGAACAAGTCCATACAGAATTGACATTGTTATGGAACAAGTCTATAGGGAATTTACATTGTTATGGAACAAGTCCATAGGGAATTTACATTGTTATGGAACAAGTCCATAGGGAATTGACATTGTTATGGAACAAGTCCATACATAATTGACATTGTTATGGAACAAGTCTATTGGGAATTGACATTGTTATTGAACAATCCTATAGGGAATTGACATTGTCATGGAACAAGTCCATACAGAATTGACATTGTTATGGAACAAGTCCATAGGGAATTGACATTGTTATGGAACAAGTCCATAGGGAATTGACATTGTTATGGAACAAGTCCATACAGAATTGACATTGTTATGGAACAAGTCCATAGGGAATTGACATTGTTATGGAACAAGTCCATAGGGAATTGACATTGTTATGGAACAAGTCCTTAGGGAATTGACATTGTTATGGAACAAGTCCATAGGGAATTGACATTGTTATGGAACAAGTCCATACATAATTGACATTGTTATGGAACAAGTCTATTGGGAATTGACATTGTTATTGAACAATCCTATAGGGAATTGACATTGTCATGGAACAAGTCCATACAGAATTGACATTGTTATGGAACAAGTCTATAGGGAATTTACATTGTTATGGAACAAGTCCATAGGGAATTGACATTGTTATGAAACAAGTCTATAGGGAATTGACATTAATATGGAACAAGTTCATAGGGAATTAACATTGTTATGGAACAAGTCCATACATAATTGACATTGTTATGGAACAAGCCTATAGGGAATTTACATTGTTGTGGAACAAGTCCTTAGGGAATTGACATTGTTATGGAACAAGTCCATAGGGAATTGACATTGTTATGGAACAAGTCCATACATAATTGACATTGTTATGGAACAAGTCTATTGGGAATTGCCATTGTTATTGAACAATCCTATAGGGAATTTACATTGTTATGGAACAAGTGTATAGGGAATTTATATTGTTATGGAACAAGTCCATAGGGAATTGACATTGTAATGGAACAAGCCTATAGGGAATTTACATTGTTATGGAACAAGTCCATAGGGAATTGACATTGTTATGGAACAAGTCCATAGGGAATTGACATTAATATGGAACAAGTCCATAGGGAATTGACATTGTTATGGAACAAGTCCATAGGGAATTGACATTGTTATGGAACAAGTCCATAGGGAATTGACATTAATATGGAACAAGTCCATAGGGAATTGACATTGTTATGGAACAAGTCCATAGGGAATTGACATTAATATGGAACAAGTCCATAGGGAATTGACATTGTTATATTGACATTGTTATGGAACAAGTCCATAGAGAATTGACTTGTTATGGAACAAGTCAATAAAGAATTGACATTGTTATGGAAAAAGTCCATAGAGAATTGACATTGTTATGGAATAAGTCCATAGAGAATTGATTTGTTATGGAACAAGTCCATAGAGAATTGATTTGTTATGGAACAAGTCCATAGAGAATTGACATTGTTATGAAACAAGTCCATAGAGAATTGACATTGTTATGGAACAAGTCCATAGAGAATTGACATTGTTATGGAACAAGTCCATAAAGAATTGACATTGTTATGGAACAAGTCCATAGAGAATTTACATTGTTATGGAATAAGTCCATAGAGAATTGATTTGTTATGGAACAAGTCCATAGATAATTGATTTGTTATGGAACAAGTCCATAGGGAATTGACATTGTTATGGAACAAGTCCATACATAATTGACGTTGTAATGGAACAAATCTATTGGGAATTGACATTGTTATTGAACAATCCTATAGGGAATTGACATTGTCATGGAACAAGTCCATACAGAATTGACATTATTATGGAACAAGTCTATAGGGAATTGACATTGTTATGGAACAAGTCCATAGGGAATTGACATTGTAATGGAACAAGCCTTTAGGGAATTTACATTGTTATGGAACAAGTTCATAGGGAATTGACATTGTTATGGAACAAGTCCATAGGGAATTGACATTAATATGGAACAAGTCCATAGGGAATTGACATTGTTATATTGACATTGTTATGGAACAAGTCCATAGAGAATTGACTTGTTATGGAACAAGTCAATAAAGAATTGACATTGTTATGGAACAAGTCCATAGAGAATTGACATTGTTATGGAACAAGTCCATAGGGAATTGATTTGATATGGAACAAGTCCATAGAGAATTGACATTATTACGGAATAAGTCCATAGAGAATTGATTTGATATGGAACAAGTCCATAGAGAATTGACATTGTTATGGAACAAGTCAATAGAGAATTGACATTGTTATGGAACAAGTCAATAGAGAATTGATTTGTTATGGAACACGTCCATAGAGAATTGATTTGTTATGGAACAAGTCCATAGAGAATTGACATTGTTATGGAACAAGTCCATAGAGAATTGACATTGTTATGGAACAAGTCCATAGAGAATTGATTTGTTATGGAACACGTCTATAGAGAATTGATTTGTTATGGAACACCAAATATTTGATTTGCATGTGATATTGAAATCAACAAGTCATGTGATCAAAATCACCTTCATCTTCACCATCTTTGTACATGAATTTTTGGGTCATCTTGGTTTGCTATGAATTTTAAATTATGAAAAATTATTGTTCTTATTTCAGAATTATTATTTTTTATTAATTTAAACATTCTTTACAAGCATTAAGTGTTAATTTCCATTTTGCAACAACATTTATGCCAGCGATTTTTAAGTGACCTAAAAATAAAACACCATATATATATAAGGCAAATAGATGTACAACATAGGTTGCCTTTTATTTATTTATAAAGGCTTTGCTCCATTTCCAGGCTAAGAAAATAATTAAGTGCCTGTAAGTGCATATATGGATATTTTAATTCTCTTCTATTTGTATGGAGGAAGCATACAACCTTCTGAAAAAGTGTAAGCTAAATCTTTATTAAAATTATTATGACATTTGTGTCCATTTACAATCTTCAATAAATGCTTATACAAGTACAAAAACATTATACAGACCCTAATCTGCTCAAGTACCCCAAATGCACACCAACGGAGCGCAGATTGAGCGCTGACGGAGCGGACCTGGACCGTTAGCGAACGCTGAATTTTGAATATTAAACGCACTCCTGAACACATGTTATAGATCGAGTGCACTGAGACACACCGAATGCTGAGAGGAGTATTAAATAAAGATATTATAGAACACTCAGATATTCACAGCTCATGAGCGAATACATGCGTTTGTGATGCATTAAATTAACCACACTTGCATGCAAACAGAGCGTGAACGGAGTGCAATTATAGGGTACTTGAGTGGTTTAGGGTCTGTGATAACTTAAAAAGAAAACAGAGCTTGAAGGTGGATCAATAGTGGACAAAGGGATTTAGAGGGAATGCCATTTAAATTTTTCATGTGTTTATTCTATTTTTAGGAAAAGAGGCCATATTCGATTATGAAAAATTGCCATTATTATTTGGATTCAAAATAAACATTAGATTTATGCAATAGGGAATGTTTCAAAATGACACTGTTGCTAAAAAATAAAAATAAAACACTGTCCAAACAAGTTTGTTTTACAGAAGATTAGAGGCAGTCATGGCATTCTAGGACCTTTTGTTTACTCCAAACTTATCTCATTGTAACATTATATATTTTCTGCATCCATAGGTCTGTATATTTGGTTTGACTGGTCATTAACTGTCCATGTTTGTTTTAAGGAAGATGAAGACAGCCCACAACACCCACCTGCACCCGACTTTGGCCAATCCAAATCCATCAGTTCATCACAGTCAACATTAAACACTAGTGCGTCTAAACAAGAACTTATAGAAAATAAACAAGATCTGTTAAGTCTCAAAAATGATTTACAAAAACTAAAAAAAAATTTTATAGAGCCTGACCCCAGCAGTACATGCTCGGATGACTTCCAAGACTTTGAGTCATATGAGAGTCAACAGATTGCTAAACAGTTGGAAGAAGAGTCTCAAATAGAAACAACAAAAGCTTCAGTGATACCTCACTCTGGCACGTGTGATAGTATCGCAGAAGGTCAATTTAAGAGCTACACTCCAAGTATGACCTCTAGTGGTTATGGGTCACAGGCAGTGTCAACCTTGACCTTGTCATCAGAGGATTCTTTAAGTTTAAGAAGCAATGATGATTCTGAATCAAATAAAGTTGCGAAAAAGTCTGGACTTGAACATGCAAGCAGTGGGGAGAGTGATGGTGATGAAAATAGTCTGGGTCATAGTCAAGGTCATTCAAGTAGTGCAATACAAGAAATAGATGAGGTTAATGCTGTTGCTATGGAAACAGCATTATCTAAAAATGAAAATCTGAATAAAAGTTCCAGTAACGAAACTCTGGAAAATATAAGCATAGATAAAGTCTTAGAAACAAATGAAAATGTTTTAGTTGAATGTAAAGATGAATTAGCATCTGTAAAGTCAGATATTTCCAGTGCAGAAAATGAAAGTGTAGGATCATCAAAGGCACTTGAGCTTCATATCAGTGAAGAAGATTTGAGAATTAAAGATAAAGAACCATTAACAAAACAATTTAACTTGAAAGAGAGTGAAAAAGTTGGAAAAGCAAATGTTAGTGAAGATACTGATAAATCAGTAGATAGAGTGGATTCAGAATCGGAAGAAAGAAATGAAGAAGATAGTTGTAAGCTGTTAAAGGGAAGTGATAGCTCTTCCAATACCTCTAGAGGAGCTCTACATTCTGATAGTATAGATCCCTACAGCCTAGAGGCAATGGAAGAGTTAGAAAGATTGGGTGAAGAGTTTGGAAATGACAACTCAGAATTCATGTCAATGGATGAAAACAATGGTAGTATTGGTGATACCAGTGCTAGTGTGAACAAAAATACACCTAAAGGTACCAAAGTGAACAAAATTACTGAAAACACACCTAAAAGAGGGAAAGGGTTAGATGATAATTTGTATGAAATCAACATAAAACCAGAAAATCAGAGTACACCAAAACGGCGAGAAAAGCGGGTAGCGGGGACATGTTCTGATCCCCGTCAGAGACCAGTGTCCTGTATTGTGACATCACAGAATGAGTTATTGGACAATTCTTTACAAGAAAGGAGTAAACGAAATAGTCTAGATTTCTCTGATGAACACTTGTCAGGTAGGGTATTATCTATTACAATGACATTTATAAACTGCTTAAATTTTTCTTTAGAAAGAGGGTCCTTTAGGTCTCACTACACAGTTGAATTTTATTCTTTGTTCTATATAAAATAAGGTCTAGGATTTCACTGGTAAAAAAGAATTCCACAGATTTTTTTTAAAGTATTTTTTTTCATAGCAGGAATGTATACACATAAAAATGCACAATAACTGGTAGGTTGACCACGTTTTGTTTTTTTAAAAGAGGGTGCAGTGACACCCTGAGCTTTTTTGAAAAAAGAAGTCCTCATAAATACATGCATATGTTGAAATCCTATAAAAGTCACATTTTTAACACCAGTGATGTCTTATTGCAGTATATGCTATGCCAACTTTTTCTCTACTCATCTGCAGCAAGAAATCACAGACGCTATGAACCATTTTGAAAATAATTCATAACCAAAGTATATTGGCCTATTTTTTAAGAGTAAGAATCTTGCTACCTGGGGAAAAAAGGAGCGTAACTGTGTAGTGAGACGTTAACAGTCAGGTGGTCAAAAGGATCGTCTCAAAGTCACTTACCTCCCACTGTTGAGATTGTGAGATTAATGCTAGCTCAGTCATGTGAGATTGAGACCAGCTCAGTCAAAAACATTTGTGTGAGAAAATTTGACAGTTTTAGAAAGTGTAGTGAGTCTACATAGATTCATTCTTAGGTTTTCACCAAGCAATAAAACTAGATGCCATATTTAACCTGTAATGTGTTGAAACACATTCTGTGGAAGGAATAGATGGTAATAAATGCATAAATAACATGAAAATATTAGAATATTTTATGAAAGTGTAAGAAATACTTTAAAAAAATGTAACTACATGTATTTACTTACTTTGTATCACCTAGTTATAAATCCCATATATTTACTGTCATGGTTTGTTTTGGCCCTCTATAGAAATTGGTTTATTTGCTATATAGCTCAATAATGCGCCTGATTGTAAATCCAGTGGTCATGAGCTGTAATCTCTCACTGCCACAGATTCTGTGGTGATTGGCCATGAACTTTGTTCTTCCGCCATGAATCTCCTACCTCTGAATGTGTGGGGAAGAAGTCGGTGACTTGCAGAGAAGGTGTGTCTAGGATTGATTAACCATCCATCAGATCCCAGGAACAGTAGTTACTGGTTGCTCTTACATAACTGAAATACTGTTGAACAAAAAAGCCACAAGTACCCAATTAAACAAACAAACAAATTAACTTTTTTATTTAGTTGAATAAACTTAGAAATACATCTAATTGTCACTCTGTTCGTTGTGACTGAGAGTGTTACTGAGCTCTTTATATAGGAGGAAGTAGTAAACAAGATGGAATTACCTTCATCTGATCGGCTAACCACAATGCTGAGGAGGGCATTGATGAAAAACAAGGGCAACTGTGGTGAAAGTTAAACAACCATGCCTCATAGTTTTAATATTAATGTCATTTTCACAAACTTCTTGAATTTGAAGAAATAACTGCATTTTCAATAATTATTGTTTGGAATATGAAACAATTAAATGCACAAGTTTTGGCATGATTATACTTAATATACTACTTAGTGATATATATATATTTGAAAGCTTATCTTTTACGTATTACATTGTACATAAACATGTATAACAGAACTGCAGTATGTTAACATGCTGGCCATTTGGTTTCTCTTGTAGAAGATTCCATGAGTGTGTGTTCATTTGGTTCCCGGGCTGACCTTGATCGCTTGTCTGAGGTTCCCATTCCATCATGGATACAAGTAGGAGAGAGCGTCATGGTGTCATCCTCCAAATCTGCATCTAAGATGACTGGTGTTGTGCAGTTTGTTGGTAATGTGGAATTTGCAAGTGGCCCCTGGGTAGGAGTAGAACTGGATTTGCCCGAGGGTGAGTGTTTGCTGATGTTTATTGTTAAATACACTTATTGTTCTGCAGTTTTCCATCTAATGCTGCATTTGAATTAATATGTTTTCTTTTATATCTCACAACTGTGTTTGTGTACTCCATGCTAGTCTGTAGAACCGACCCAGCTCTCCCAATTGGGTCCTTTATAAAGCAATGAGCACTTTGATTGGTCAGTTGCTTCAGGGACAGTTTGAATGACATCACAGTTTAGTAAGCTTCAGTAGTTTTAAATTGTGAGACAGGCATGGAATTCCCTGCTTTTAAGCTCACCTGAGCCAAAAGCTCACAGGTGAGTTTTTGTGATCGCCTGGTGTCCGTCGGCCGTCGTTAACTTTTAGCTTCTAACAACTTCTCCTCTGAAACCACTGGGCCAATTTTGATATAACTTTACAGAAATGTTCCTTGGGTGACCCTCTACCAAGTTTGTTCAAGCCAGCTTTATTTGTCAAAAAACATGGCCACCAGGGGGCGGGCAAGTTTAATTAGTAAAAACTTAAAAAAATCTTCTTGTCAGAAACTACTGGCTCAATTTTAAAATAATTTCACAGAAATGTTCCTTGGGTGACTGTCTGCTTAGTTTGTTCAAGCCATCTTGATTCGTCAAAAAACATGCTGCCAAGGGGCGGGGCAAGTTTGATTAGTAAAAACTTTAAAAATCTTCTTGTCAGAAACTACCGGCTCGCTTTTTAAAATAATCTCACAGAAATGTTCCTTGGGTGACCCTCTACCAAGTTTGTTCAAGCTACGTTGATTCGTCAAAAAACATGGCGGCCAAGGGGTGGGGTTAGTTTACTACATAAGCTATAGTAAAAACTTAAAAAATATTCTTGTCAGAAACTACTGGCTCAATTTTAAAATAATTTCACAGAAATAATCCTTGGGTGATTCTCTACCAAGTTTGTTCAAGTCATCTTGATTCGTCAAAAAACATGGCAGCCAGGTGGTGGGTTAGTTTTTATGTCAAATTATCCCCCCTGTTTTATAGCATAAATGTCTGTATATCGCAATTATTATATAAATAAACTTTTTCTCTTATTATTATACAATATTATACCAGATATAAGTTTTAAAAGATAATTCATTATAAAAAGTTGAATGATACAATTATAATCAATGATTGAAATATTATTCATATTATTCAAATATCATGAACCTTTTTTATAATAGGTGTTAATCTGAATATAAAAGTCAGAGTTTTTCTGGTTCAGTTAGCTTCATAATGAAGCAATACCATATTTCTAGCTAGTTTCATAACAGCAAGAAGTCTGCTTGAGATTTTCAGTGTCAAAGTGTACTGGAAATGTTGGAGGAGGAGCTTAATTGTTTTTGGGGGAGAGTGCACTACGGCAAAGATTCTTTCAAGTGATATACTTCGGGAAAGCTTGTGTTTGAAACTCATAGGAATATTTATTGTGCTGGAACTGCGGATTGTTTCATGCACAACAGTTTAGTCTAATCAGGGCTCGAATTTAAGCACTCGCCACTCGCAAAATGCGAGCTGTATTTTGAAAATGCGAGTTGAAATTACTTAAGCTGGCATTTTTTTGCGAGTGGATTTCAAGTTGAGAAAATTACTTATTGTATTCATTTTATTGATTTTTGAAAATAAACAAGTATTATCCTGGTAAAAATAACGAGTTCTTGTCAATTTAACCAAATTTCTTTTGCTTCTCGCGCGAAATTACCCCCCTAGCAGCACGATTGTCAATGACATGTATTAAATATTTAATATGTGTAGACTGCGTCCAATTGTTTTTGATCTCAAGTTCATTCTGCAAAAAGGGAGTAAAGTTAAAACCGTCAACAACATAATGAGTAGACTGCGTCTAGTTTGATTGATCGCGCACTCACTCTATAAAATAAAAGTAAAGTTGAAACCCGTCAAATTTATTGTTTACATATGTTGTCAGCTGTTAAAGTGGCTGATAAAATAACATCTTTTTCTCCATTGTACCGACGAATGAAAGTGAGTTCCAACAAGAAAAAAAGACAAATAATCCTTCCGTTAATACTGTAATGAAATGGGAGCGACAGCTCAATATCACACAGGGCTATAAACTTGACAATGACAAAATGGTGTGTCAATTGTAGAAACCAACGCGATCGACAGATCATCCATAATAATTAAACTATATTACTATGATGTCACAACATTTACACATGTTAAACAATCGTCCTTGGCTAGATCTAGATCTTATTTTAAAACGAAAGGCCATTGGCTATATTAATTCTATAAATAGAAATGTGTGTATGTCTCAATCTTAGTCTCTGTACGCTTGTTATGATTTATATTTTGGTTTAGTTTAAGTGTTTATTTATGATATATCATTGTATGCATTTATTTATGGTAGTATAATAAATAACAAAGACAATTTTATTTTTTTAAATACTTTGTTTTGTAAAGTACTGCTTTGAATTGTACCTTAACATATATAATAACCTTGATACCATTGTCTATAAATAAAAAAAAGCTAATAATGCATATTAAATAACACGCAGGCTTTGAAACAATTAATTTTGGGTTTATTTAGACATTTAGGACTTCAAGTTTCTGCGAAAATTGGTTTGGCTAGCTGGTTTCAAATTTGGCCAGTTGAAATTTTAGGCACTGGCCAAAATTGCCAGTGCACAAAAAAGTTAAATTCTAGCCCTGCTAATGCTTTAGTTTAAAACAGTTCTCAAACATAACAGGTTAGTTTTGTGCTGGAACTGGATTTTTATTTAGTTCAAAGACTAAGCATCTATAGTTAAAACTTCAAAAGCCTTCTTGTCAGAATCTACCGACCTGATTTTGATGTAATTTCACTGACATTTACCGTAGGTGAACCTCTACCAAGTTTGAACTCTTCTACGCATCTGTTACATCTTCAAAACAAATCAAAATTCTAACTACTTGCCCATCTCATCTTTCTGGAATTTTGAGAGTACATGTATTATATAATCTACTTATGTTTGGTGACTCAAGGTCTGTCAGGTGAGCGATAAAGGGCCATATTGGCCCTCTTGTTTTGATTTGGGGCAAATAGATCTGATCTGGGAGATATTTCTGGGATAGATTCCATGCCTTGCTCAATCTGAATAAAATTAAGTAAGAAAGTTTAAAACGGAAATCACCGACCGGTGTATATACAAATTTCTGATAAATAAGATAAACTACATGGATGGAATCAACTATTATCTTCTTATAGGACCTTCCTCTTTGTGATTCAATAAACTTTCCGTCACTTTAATAAAAAAAAATGTTAAAAATGGGTGATATATTTGTTTAAGATTTATATAAAATTCATTCCTTTCAGGTAAAAATGATGGCTCTGTGAACAACATTCGGTATTTCCGTTGCCGTTCTCGCCACGGCATATTTGTACGTCATGATAAACTGATCTGGGATAAAAAGAGAAAAGGGTCGCGGAAAAGTGCTGCACATGTCATGAATAGACGGAGCATGGGACATGTACCAGGACACAGTCCATCAGGAAAAACTGGCAGTGGCAAGAAGAAATAATGGCAGGAGAAAACTAGATTTTATTTGATGTTCGTCTCGTAGCATAGTGGTGTACGAAATATGGTTACTTGAAGTCTTTCATGTTCAAAACAGAGTTTTAGAGCGAGACACAGAAATACTTACTGGCTCAGAAGAATTTTGGGATATATTCTGAACTGTGGTGTACTTATTTCTTATGTATAAACTGATAGACAACACAGGATTACTGACGATGGAGTGGAGAAGGTTTTCAGTACTTAAAGTACACGGAAACATCCATAATCAGTCGTTGGAATTGTTATTTCAGTTATATCATTTTTGATGAAGTTCTTGTGATTTTAAATAATTTTATGTATGATTGTCATGAAGTGATAATAATGTGTGCTGGTTTGAGATTCTGGAACCCGTTTCTTAAAACTTCTCATGCTGAGGTTATCCTCAACTCAAAATTCTCAACTTTCTCTGGAACTTATTACACATCAAGTAGCCACATGGAATTGAAATCTGAATAAATCATTTCCTGTACTTGTCTGTAGAACTAACCCTGCTCACCGGATTGGGTCTCTTAAATAGCAATTGTTATGATCATGCTGATTGGTCAGTTTTAATGACATCACAGTTTAGTAAGCATTCAATTGCTATGAATTATGGGACAGGTATAGAAATCCCTGTTTTTTTTTCATTGAGGGTTAATAGACCTGATTCGGGAGATATCAGGTTCTGGGATAGACTGATTCCGGAGATATCAGGTTTGGGATAGACTGATTCCAGAGATATCTGGTCCTGGGATAGACTGATTCCAGAGATATCTGGTTCTGGGATAGACTATCACTTATGTGGAAGATGACCAATATAAATAAAGTAATTAAAAAAATCTCAAATTGAGATGTTTAGTAAAACTGATGTTATTTCATGTACTTGCTGTAATGTACAGGAACTATGTGTAATTCTGTAGTGCATGTGATTTATATGACTGATATTGTATGAGATTATTAATCTACATGTAAACATAAAATAAGCAAACAAGTTTATCATAGAAATCATGCTTTGAAAAATAAACTCGAGCATTCATCAATATTTATATTTTACTGTGCGATTTGTTTTGGCGTATATTAAACAGTGAACAACAGTTGTTTTTGTACCACTAAACAACATGCTGGTTTGATATTGTTGGTATGATATTTATACATATGCTGATATTTATACATTATAAACAAGGGGGGCACTCAGCTGTTCAGTTAAACGCTTGCTAACGTTAGCCGACATATTTTCTTGACACTGGCTCAACCTCAAATAGGCACACAGTGTACAATAATTTCGAGGGTCCTCTATGGCCCAGTAGTCTAAGGCGCCGTCTCAAGGTCACTTACTTCTTACACACTTGGTAACTCTTAAACATGTCTTTATCATTACATGTAACAGGTATACAGAAAAAATTAAACATACAATATCACTAAATGGCTGGCTTTTACAATTTATAGGCATTATTAGCAAGAAAGTAATCTGTGTATGATTTCACAAATATCCGGTTATGATCTTAAATAATTAGCTGTGTTGGTAGCATGTCTGACTATCAGTCCAGGGGTCATATGTTTGAATCTTGCCCGGCTACAGTCCCCATGACGATTGATTCAAACATCAAATAAACATTGCGTCTCATTGTTATTCTTCTCTAACCACAGATTAAAATGGGAAAGTTATCGGTTACTTGCGGAAATAGGTCTGATGGCATAAAAATTATGCTAAAACATGGTTAGTTAATATGGTATCTTTGTATGTATGAAACATGAGGTTTCCAGATAAGCATGTTTTCAGCAGTTCCATCAAAATCTGACACGGCATATCAATAAGTATCGTGCACTTAGCTGTTTTCTTCATGCATGAAATTACTATAAATGGCGTGCATGTTTTTGTCAGTACAGATTTCTTGTCAGGATTACCGCATCACTTCTACTTATATGTATCATGTCTGTTCTATCTTCACATATCTACATGAAGGTGTCATGACCCACTTTGAGGTCACTTTGTAACAGTCTCATTTTTTGATACAGTAAGCAATTTAGGCAAGACATTAAGATCATGTGAAATTCTCTTATTTGTAAAATATATAGGATTATCATAGAGATTATTATCGCAGCTGATCAGTAATCATGCATATTTATAATTACCGTATACCAGTAGATAACTAATTATCTTGCACATAGTTATCACAGATGTGTAATTATCATATAAACAATTATCATGCATGTTGTCACCATTCCAACTATTTCTCATATATTTACGGCATGTGCAATTATCATAATGTACAATTATACATATAATTATTGTATATGTGTTTATCATACAATATATGTGTTTGTGTCACAAATGCTGTTGTTATACCTGCGACGTCAGTAAAGGTCACGTATCTGAGGGGATAGCGTGATTGGCTGGGCTCCTGTTCAGTATAGTTTCTTCATTTATACAAACTTGCCTTTCAAAAATCTCTTCCTACTTTATAAAAATAGGATGAAAAAAGTTTAAGTATATTCTTAGTTTATTGTGGTGCTCCAAGAGGTATAATATTGAAATCGGAATTGTAAGGTGGTACATTTGATCCCCGCCATTGCCATGAACATGAACACAAATGCTTACATGTGGCTGATGCTGGTTCTACCAAACGAGACACCAGCGGTGTAATTCACTAACATTTTTTTTTAGACCAAAATTTGCAAGCATGTACAGACACCTAATATATAGTCGAATAAACTTTTAAACTTATTCTATTGATTAAAATGAAATATATATCCAAGGTTGCAATTTGGATTTTCAAGCTTAAGTCTAAGAATATTCTCAAGAATGGATGGTGAATACCACCCGAGACGAGACTTGTATATTGTAAGAAATAAAGATGGATAACTTTTAAACAAAGTGTATTACCGGTATTTAGTTTATACTAACTTGTTTCAGCTCAATTGCAAAGTAAGCCCAGATCTTATATGCACCACTCTCTAGTCAGCTTCCAGGGTACAACCAGTACTATTCAGCCTGAGCGGCAAACACTGTTTCCACTGAACTACGTGTATTAGTGATGGAATTATTGGTCAAACTCTTGATACAATAGTTAAAGAATTTTATTTTAGTTGAAATAGTAGTTTGGTCAATAGGCATTATCCCCAGGTCGTGACTTTACTTCATCACTATAAGGTATTATACAATTAAGCTTCTGCTTCATACTGATTGGTGCAATATCCTAGTGTAGCATTCCCTTGAGTACTCTTCCATTTTGAAGGTAGAATACTCTTCCATTTTGAAGGTAGAGTACTCTTCCATTTTAAAGGTAACATAAGTGAAGTTGTGATTTTATTTTGTATATTTTTGGCCAATTGGTGTATATAATACATACTTGTGTTGTTGGTTTTTGTAGAAATGTTTGTTACATAAATACTGCGATAAGTGATGAATATTTGTATAGAAATAACATAATTTTTGTTAATTTTACTGTAACCTATAGTAAACCACTCGCACATACTGCCAGCATTTATATACTGCTTTTGAACAAAATGTAACATGTTTGTACAGACAAACCTGTTTTAGTGGTCACTTCTATTAAGCAACCACTTGTCTTTAACAACCAAATTATACTGTTTATGCTAATTTTAGTTCTAATCAATATGTATTAAGAAGCCTTCTGTCTTAAGGGTAATTTTTGCTCTTTCCCTTTGAGTGGCTGCTTCAGAGGGATTTGTCTGTAACAGCGTTGTGGTTGTTTACTGTAGTATAAAGTGATTGGCACAAATGGATGCTCCATGGCTGTCCTTCTATATATATATTACATGGGGCTTTGATAATTCAGTTACTGTAGTGTCCATTGTGTTAAAGATCAACAAAGATATTATGCTTAACTTTGCACAAAGTTTCTGACCAAATTTAGAATACACATCTGTGAGGATGTAAGATTTCACATTCGACATACATTGATATAATTAGGGCTGTTTACTGGCAACATGTGAGGATGGTTGTGCTGTTGTCAGTCTTACAAGTTATTACAGTAGTATACACTACTTTCCTGTGTTTTTAGCTCACCTGAGCCAAAGGCTCACAGGTGAGCTTTTGTGATCGCCAGGTATCCGTCGTCGTCGACGGCCTTCTGGTGTTAACTTTAAGCTTCTAACAACTTCACCTCTGAAACCACTGGCCAATTTTGATAGAACTTAACAGAAATGTTCCTTGGGTGACCCTCTACCAAGTTTGTTAGAGCCATCTTGATTCATCAAAAAAACATGGCCGCCAGGGAGTTGGGCAAGTTTAATTAGTAAAAACTTAAAAAATCTTCTTGTCAGAAACTACTGGCTTGATTTTAAAAATATTTTAAAAAAATGTTCCTTGGAGGACCCTTTTCAAGTTTGTTCAAACCGTAGTGATTTGTCAAAAAACATGGCGGCCAGAGGGTAGGGGTTAGTTTACTATAATTATAAGCTATAGTAAAAACTTAAAAAATCTTCTTGTCAGAAACCACTGGGCCAAATTTGATATAACTTTACAGAAATAATCCTTGGGTGACCCTTTACCAAGTTTGTTCAAGCCAGCTTTATTTGTCAAAAAACATGGCAGCCAGGGGGAGGGGTAAGTTTAATTAGTAAAAACTTAAAAAATCTTCTTGTCAGAAACTACTGGCTTGATTTTTAAATAATTTCTCAGAAATGTTCCTGGCAGGACCCTTCACCAAGTTTGTTCAAACTGTAGTGATTTGTCCAAAAACATGGCCGCCAGAGTGTGGGGGTTAGTTTACTATATAAGCTATAGTAAAAACTTCAAAAGCCTTCTTGTCAGAATCTACTGACCTGATTTCGATGTAATTTCACTGACATTTACCATGGGTGAACCTCTACCATTTTGAACTCTTCTACGCATCAGTTACATCTTCAAAACAAATCAAAATTCTAACTACTGGTCCATCTCGAAATTTCTGGAATTTTGAGAGTACATGTATTATATAATCTACTTAAGTTGGGTGACTCAAGGTCAGTCAGGTGAGCAATATAGGGCCATCTTGGCCCTCTTGTTTTATTACCTTAAATATGAGACATTGTGTACTTTACACACAGAACTTGTGGGTTTTACACACAAAATTTAGTTTGCTTTACACAAGACTTGTGGACATTACACACATTACTTGTGGACTATTACAATAAAATTAGTGTACTTTACACACTAGACTAATTGTGGACTTTACACACAAAATTGGTGTATTTTACACACTAGACTAATTGTGGACTTTACACACATGGCATGTGAGCTTTACACACAAAACATTGTGTACTTTATACACAAGACTTGTATATTTTACAGACAAAGCTAATTGTGGTCTTTACACACAAAACTTACAGTACTCTACATACAAGACTTGTGAACTTTACACACATGACTTTATGACTTTACACACGAAACTCAGTGTACTTTAAACACAAGACAAGTGTTTAAGACTATACATGCAAGACTATACACGCACAATTTAATGTTCTTTGCACACAATACTTCAAGTACTATACACACAATACTGGTGTACTTTATACACAAAAAAATGTGTGTACTTTACACATAGTATATATATATGTGTTTTTAGCTTTACTGGCCAAAGGCCAGAAGGGCTTATGCGATGGCGCGTTGTCTGACGTCTGTCGTCTGTTAGCAGCACTTTCTCTGAAACCACTAGGCCAATTAAACTGAAACTTCACATGCATGTTTCTGTTGCATAGAAGACTATACAGAAGACTTTTTTTTTCGATCTGAAATTCAAGATGGCCGCCATTACTAAAAATAGTCCAAATCTTAAAAAATCTTCTTCTCATGAACGGCCCAACAGATTTTCAAAATGTTTATGTAGTAATAATGACCAACTATAGTATTGTTAGATTTGTTCAAATCGTGTCCCTCAGGTTAAAAATGACCCTGCCCCGAGGGTTCAATTAGGGGACACATGTCATTATAATATTTTTTTTATTTTTTTTTAAAATGGAAATGATTTCGCCTATATCTTCACAGTAGCATTGTAAGGTGAAGGAGGTTCACATTTGTAAAAATGAATGGGTTCTTCTGTCTTAAGGGGTCAGGAGGGGCCCCAAAAGGGTACAAATTTGGATTTACTAAAATCGTTTTCTTAACAACCGGTATGTCAGATTTGTTCATATTTTGCATAAATTATCCCTATGTGTAGGGGTTGGATTGCAGATAAGAATTTAGGGGCTAAAATTTATAGGGGCCCTGTAAGGGGACTTAGAATTTTACATAGGGATACTATGGGAAAACAGAAAATTCTCTTTTTCTTTCATCTATTCTGAAACCATTAGGCCAATTAAACTGAGACTTCACATGCATGTTTCTGTTGCATAGGAGACTATACAGAAGACTTTTTTTTTTTTCGATCTGAAATTCAAGATGGCCGCCGTTACTAAAAATAGTCCAAAACTTAAAAAATCTTCTTCTAATGAACGGCCCAGCAGATTTTCAAAATGTTTATGTAGTAATGATGGCCAACTATAGTATTGTAAGATTTGTTCAAATGGTTTCCCTAGGGTTAAAAATGACCCCGCCCCGAGGGTTCAATTAGGGGATACATGTCATAATATTTTTTTTTTTTTTTTAAAAATGGAAATGATTTCGCCTATATCTTAACAGAAGCATTGTTAGGTGAAGGAGGTTCAGATTTGTAAAAATGACTGGGTTCCACTGTCTTAAGGGGTCAGGAGGGGCCCCAAAAGGGTACAAATTGGGATTTACTAAAATCGTTTTCTTAAGAACAGGTATGTCAGATTTGCACATATTTGGCATAAAAAATCCCTATGTGTAGGGGTTTGATTGCAGATAATAATTAAGGGGCTAAAATATATAGGGGCCCTGTAAGGGGACTTAGAATTTTACATAGGGATACTATGGGAAAACAGAAAATTCTCTTTTTCTTTCATCTATTCTGAAACCACAAGGCCAGTTAAACTGAAACTTCACATGCATGTTTCTGTTGCATAGAAGACTATACTGATGATTTTTTTTTTTCGATCTGAAATTCAAGATGGCCGCCATTACTAAAAATAGTCCAAACTTACAAAATTTTCTTCTCATGAATGGCCCAGCATATTTTCAAAATGATTATGTAATAATGATGACTAACTATAGTTCTGCTAGATTTGTTCAAATCGTGTCCTTAGGGTTAAAAATGACCCCGCCCTGATATTTCTATTGCATAGGAGAATTTCAAAAAGTGCTATGGCCACTATGAGTCAGTAGAGCTTCCACAGGCCCTTTTGGGCCTCTTGTTTTACACACAAGAATTTGAGTACCATGCTTTACACACAAAACTAGTGAACTCTACACACAAAATAATTAAAGTATTTTATGATACTTTGGTCACAATGTTTGAGAGGTTGTAAAGATTAAAGGATTATGTGAATGAAAGGCGGAGCTTATTGTGACAATAATTTTGCCTCAGATACCCCTTTCTCTGCATAGACAACTAATCCACTGTGGTTGTATAGGGTAGGTCATTCTGCCTCTGATATCCCCTTTCTCTGCATAGCCATCAAATCCACTGTGGTTGTATAGGGTAGGTCATTCTGCCTCTGATATCCCCTTTCTCTGCATAGCCATCAAATCCACTGTGGTTGTATAGGGTAGGTCATTCTGCCTCAGATACCCCCTTTCTCTGCATAGCCAACTAATCCACTGTGGTTGTATAGGGTATGTCATTCTGCCTCAGATACCACCTTTCTCTGCATAGCCAACTAATCCACTGTGGTTGTATAGGGTAGGTCATTCTGCCTCAGATACCCCCTTTCTCTGCATAGCCAACTACTCCACTGTGGTTGTATAGGATAGGTCATTCTGCCTCAGATACCCCCTTTCTCTGCATAGCCAACTACTCCACTGTGGTTGTATAGGGTAGGTCATTCTGCCTCAGATACCCCCTTTCTCTGCATAGCAAACTACTCCACTGTGGTTGTATAGGGTAGGTCATTCTGCCTAAGATATCCCCTTTCTCTGCATAGCCATCTAATCCACTGTGGTTGTATTGGGTAGGTCATTCTGCCTCTGATTTCCCCTTTCTCTGCATAGCCATTAAATCCACTGTGGTTGTATAGGGTAGATCATTCTGCCTCTGATATCCCCTTTCTCTGCATAGCCATCTAATCCACTGTGGTTGTGTAGGGTAGGTCATTCTGCCTCAGATATCATAGCCATCTAATCCAATGTGGTTGTATAGGGTAGGTCATTCTGCCTAAGATATCCCCTTTCTCTGCATAGCCATCTAATCCACTGTGGTTGTATAGGGTAGGTCATTCTGCCTCTGATATCCCCTTTCTCTGTATAGCCATCTTATCCATTGTGGTTGTATAGGGTAGGTCATTCTGCTTCTGATAGCGCCTTTCTATGCATAGCCATCTAATCCACTGTGGTTGTATAGGGTAGGTCATTCTGCCTCTGATTTTCCCTTTCTCTGCATAGCCATCTAATCCACTGTGGTTGTATAGGGTAGGTCATTCTGCCTAATATATCCCCTTTTTCTGCATAGCCATCTAATCCACTGTGGTTGTATAGAGTAGATCATTCTCATTAAGATATCCCCTTTCTCTGCATAGCCATCTAATCCACTGTGGTTGTATAGGATACAGAGAAACACTGGTTGTATAGGATACAGAGAAACAATGGTTGTATAGGGTAGGGAGAAACACTGGTTGCATTGGGTACGGAAAAACACTGGTTGCATTGGGTACAGAAAAACACTGGTTGTATAGGATACAGAGAAACACTGGTTGTATAGGTCACTGAGATATCACTATAGTGTAGGAACCTGGTGACATGTTGTTTATATGAAACATTGTCAAGTCATTGAGGGTGACTCAGTTATGGACCATGTCATAGGTGAGACTCCACAAAAACTATATCAGAGGTAAGACTCCACAAAAGTTATTTATACTAAGTGGATATTGAGGCAACCTGAAGAAAATCAATGTTAGTTCTCATACATGGTTTGCACATTGTGTTTTCAATGAAATGGCAAAATTTATTTATACTCTTGTTTATTTGTTTACAGTAATTATATACATGTATTAAAATGTGCTATAAATGTATGATTAATTTGTACTGGTTATGAGAACTGTAACTGTATCACATTCCATCTGTTATACTGGGTCACTTTGACTATTTATTCTTTTTTTTTGTATTAAGTTTAAGTGGTGCTTTATATTTTACAAACTATTGCATGCAATTATGTTTTATGATAATTTTATAGATTTTGTACACGAATTTTTCACCTACTCGTCATATCACTGACTGACTATATTCTAGGGTGATTACATTAGGTGTTTTCTCTGTATGAATAGTGACATATTCTCGCATTTTTGAGAAGTATTCACACTTATAATATATTCAAGCTTTAACCATTGTTAAATTGATGGAATTGTAAACAGAAAACAGCTTAGATGTTACACTGGTGGTGTTTTTGTGGTTCTTTTCATATCAAATATTAATCAGAAATTGGAATATTAAACAATACTTGATACTGACATGAGTACACATGTAAACAATTCTTGATACTGACATGAGTACACATGTAAACAGTACTTGATACTGACATGAGTACACATGTAAACAGTACTTGATACTGACATGAGTACACATGTAAACAGTACTTGATACTGACTTGAGTACACATGTAAACAGTACTTGATACTGACATGAGTACACATGTTAACAGTACTTGATACTGACATGAGTACACATGTAAACAGTACTTGATACTGACATGAGTACACATGTAAACAATACTTGATACTGACATGAGTACACATGTAAACAATACTTGATACTGACATGAGTACACATGTAAACAATACTTGATACTGACATGAGTACACATGTAAACAAGGACATATATAGAGAAGGAAGAGCAACTGGTTCAGATGTTATGAACGCTCGTCGTGTATTTATGCAAAATCCCACGAAATCTCAGTTTCAGACTTCCATTCATCTAAGAAGTACAAATCAAAATTCTTTCTTTGCGCATTTAAATTCTCTATAAAATTGTTGAAGAATTTATGATTACAAAATTTGAATAGCGCAACTGAAAAATCAAGAAAAGTACTTGAAAGTTTACTTAAAACTGCAATGGTTTCAATCCAAGAGCATTTGGCATGTTTTAAACATTATAAACATTAACATGCTATTTTATCAACATATAGCGGAGAGATGCAAGTTTCTTATTTTTTTCTATAAGTCCTTGATGTAAATAAGTTGTTCGATACATGTATGTTGTCTAACTGAATTAACTTAAAACTTCAAACTTAGATTTAGGGTAGGGGAGGGAAGAAACATTAATGTATGTTAAACTGTTCTTGCAGACGGTAAGTTTAGATGTTAGTTGGTCAAGGCCGACATATTCTTTAAATAAAGTTTGCATGTAAAAGCAAAAGTTAGGCATCAATCCAAAAATTGTACTGTTGTTTTAACATGACTTTGGAAAAGTCATCGTCTTCAGCGACTTAATTACAGAGTTCTGTTCATATGTTAGTCTCTGGCTGCATTATATACAGAGCTCTGTTCATATGTAAGTCTCTGGCTGCATTATATACAGAGCTCTGTTCGTATGTAAGTCTCTGGCTGCATTATATACAGAGCTCTGTTCATTTGTAAGTCTCTGGCTGCATTATATACAGAGCTCTGTTCGTATGTAAGTCTCTGGCTGCATTATATACAGAGCTCTGTTCATTTGTAAGTCTCTGGCTGCATTATATACAGAGCTCTGTTCATATGTAAGTCTCTGGCTGCATTATATGTAGAGTTCTGTTCATTTGTAAGTCTCTGGCTGCATTATATACAGAGCTCTGTTCATATGTAAGTCTCTGGCTGCATTATATACAGAGCTCTGTTCATATGTAAGTCTCTGGCTGCATTATATACAGAGCTCTGTTCATTTGTAAGTCTCTGGCTGCATTATATACAGAGCTCTGTTCATATGTAAGTCTCTGGCTGCATTATATAGAGCTCTGTTCATTTGTAAGTCTCTGGCTGCATTATATACAGAGCTCTGTTCATATGTAAGTCTCTGGCTGCATTATATACAGAGCTCTGTTCATTTGTAAGTCTCTGGCTGCATTATATACACTCGGGTCCCGTTATAACGCGGATCTTGGGGTCCACAAAACGAAACCGCGTTATAAGCGGACCGCGTTATAGCGATAATTACCTCGAAAAAAATCGATGTCGGTTTTTCACACCTATCGTGCTGTCCTATTGTGAATGGTATTGTTTGCATTGTAATATGATACAACGCGTATTTAGTTACAACAGATACACTTAGATATGTATGAAATTAATACAAAAAAAGAAAAGAAAGAAAAACGTTTTCGTGTTTTGATTATACTAAAATTGGCAGCCATTTCCGTTTAACCCGGAAGGAGAAAAAACGGTGTCTATATAAAAAATCGCGCTTCAATTTAAACTCAACGCTGTTAGTATAAAAATATTAAAAATATAAATCTGAAGTATTAACAACAATTAAATAATAAAAATAAGTTTGTGTTTACGATCCGATAAGATACCCGCGATATATTAATACCTGTCAACCGCGTCGTTGCTTGATCACGTGATCACTCGATAATAACAAAGTTTGCATATGGCTTCCGTGTTTGTCGCGTGTCAGCATTTATTGAAGCACTCGGGATTATTACAAACTGTTAATTGTCAATGCTGGCATGAATCAATCCCTTAAACAATCCTTTAAACCACCATGAGGTAATGGTTATAACAGTTTGTTATAATCAAGGCTAATTGATGAGTAGAAAATGAGCGATTATCAAATCAAAACATGGCGACGATCTATTGTTTGGTTGTCATTTGGTCATTCGCGCATATTTTCAAGTTTTGTATCACGACCTTTCCCCCCCGCCGAAAAATTGGGAGCCAAGTAAAAACCGCGTTATAACGGAATTCGCGTTATATCGGACCGCGTTATAACAGGACCGCAGTGTACAGAGCTCTGTTCACATGTAAGTCTCTGGCTGCATTATATACAGAGTTCTGTTCATTTGTAAGTCTCTGGCTGCATTAACTTAAAACTTCAAACTTAGATTTAGGGTATGGGAGGGAAGAAACATTAATGTATGTTAAACTGTTCTTGCAGACGGTAAGTTTAGATGTTTGTTGGTCAAGGCCGACATATTCTTTAAATAAAGTTTCCTTCAAAAAGCAGAAGTTAGGCATCAATCCAAAAATTGAACTGTTGTTTTAACATGACTTTGGAAAAGTCATCGTCTTCAGCGACTTAATTACAGAGTTCTGTTCATATGTTAGTCTCTGGCTGCATTATATACAGAGCTCTGTTCATATGTAAGTCTCTGGCTGCATTATATACAGAGCTCTGTTCGTATGTAAGTCTCTGGCTGCATTATATACAGAGCTCTGTTCATTTGTAAGTCTCTGGCTGCATTATATACAGAGCTCTGTTCATATGTAAGTCTCTGGCTGCATTATATGTAGAGTTCTGTTCATTTGTAAGTCTCTGGCTGCATTATATACAGAGCTCTGTTCATATGTAAGTCTCTGGCTGCATTATATACAGAGCTCTGTTCATTTGTAAGTCTCTGGCTGCATTATATACAGAGCTCTGTTCATATGTACGTCTCTGGCTGCATTATATACAGAGCTCTGTTCATTTGTAAGTCTCTGGCTGCATTATATACAGAGCTCTGTTCATTTGTAAGTCTCTGGCTGCATTATATACAGAGCTCTGTTCATATGTAAGTCTCTGGCTGCATTATATACAGAGCTCTGTTCATTTGTAAGTCTCTGGCTGCATTATATACAGAGCTCTGTTCATATGTAAGTCTCTGGCTGCATTATATACAGAGTTCTGTTCATTTGTAAGTCTCTAGCTGCATTATAAACAGAGAACTTCATGTCTGTATTTATAAATGTCTTACACAAATTCCTACCAATTGTCATAAGCAGGGCTTACATTCAATGAAACCCCTTTTAAAATTCTAAATCTAAAATTTTGTTATTTAGATTAAACATTTGTATGAAAAGGCGCCCACAAATTGTACTGTATAATTCTATCATTTATTAGGTGAAACCGTTGTTAATAAGTTGCAGTCATTATGCTGTATAGAGACTATTTTTATCTGAGTGTACCAGTTTCTAGAACTACTGCAAGTTATTCAGGTTTATTTTCATTCATTTGAGATTAAATCATTAATAGCACAGCAACTGGCAAGAAAATACATAGCATTAATTCTATTTATTTGAACAAATTGTTTATGAAGAAAGTATGATATGGTACTGTTAATAGATATGACTTCAGCTTATTAGATATTATGATGTTAATTCAAATTATACGCATCTTCTTGATTGTTTATTCTCCTGCTAGACCAGGATTTATTTCTCACATATATACCTCATTAAAAACATCTCCTGTTTCACTGGTGTGAGATGTGTTGTCACCTTAAAGGCCGAGATAAAGTTTGTCATCCCCTGAATATACACCGTGTATAACAGATAATTATGTCTTAAGTCTGAATCTACACTGTGTATAACAGATAATGATGTTTTAAGCCTGAATCTATACCGTGTATAACAGATTATTATGTCTTAAGTCTGAATATACACCTTGTATAACAGATTATTATGTCTTAAGCCTGAATCTACACCGTGTATAACTGATTATTATGTCTTAAGCCTGAATCTACACCGTGTATAACAGATTATTATGTCTTAAGCCTGAATCTACACCGTGTATAACAGATTATTATGTCTTAAGCCTGAATCTACACCGTGTATAACAGATTATTATGTCTTAAGCCTGAATCTACACCATGTATAACAGATAATTATGTCTTAAGCCTGAATCTACACCGTGTATAACAGATTATTATGTCTTAAGCCTGAATCTACACCGTGTATAACAGATTATTTTGTCTTAAGCCTGAATATACACCGTGTATAACAGATTATTATGTCTTAAACCTGAATCTACACCGTGTATAACAGATTATTATGTCTTAAGCCTGAATCTACACCGTGTATAACAGATTATGATGTCTTAAACCTGAATTTACACCGTGTATAACAGATTATTATGTATTAAGCCTGAATCTACACCGTGTATAACAGATTATTATGTCTTAAGCCTGAATCTACACTGTGTATAACAGATAATTATATCTTAAGCCTGAATCTACACCGTGTATAACAGATTATTATGTCTTAAGTCTGAATATACACCGTGTATAACAGATTATTATGTATTGAGCCTGAATATACACCGTTTATAACAGATTATTATGTCTTAAGCCTGAATCTACACCGTGTATAACAGATAATTATGTCTTAAACCTGAATCTACACCGTGTATAACAGATTATTATGTCTTAAGCCTGAATCTACACCGTGTATAACAGATTATTATGTCTTAAACCTGAATTTACACCGTGTATAACAGATTATTATGTATTAAGCCTGAATCTACACTGTGTATAACAGATAATTATGTCTTAAGCCTGAATCTACACCGTGTATAACAGATAATTATGTCTTAAGTCTGAATATACACCGTGTATAACAGATTATTATGTCTTAAGCCTGAATCTACACCGTTTATAACAGATTATTATGTCTTAAGCCTGAATCTACACCGTGTATAACAGATTATTATGTCTAAATCCTGAATCTACACTGTGTATAACAGATAATGATGTTTTAAGCCTGAATCTATACCGTGTATAACAGATAATTATGTCTTTAGTCTGAATCTACACCGTAGATAATGATGTCTACACTGAATAGCAAATATTTATGTCTAAGCTTAAATTGAGACCGTGCATAGTAGATGAGTTGCCGGTTTTATTCTGAGGTCATATTTTTTTATTTTATTTATTGTTATTATTATTCAGGGTATAACATAGCGAACAGATATTGTTTTTGTTTTATACATTGTCTATTGATTCGCATTTTGTGCTTCCAGTTCCTCGGTTTAAATTTTGTTATATTTTCTGTAACCAGTGTTGTATTGAACTCAGTGTCATAATTAATGTATGGACTTAAATTGACCTACACTGTGATTCATTGGTGTTAATTGATCTGACAGGGCCCCGTTTCACTAACCTTCGTAAGTATTCAAATTTTTGTACAAACAAATTGTGACACCTAGAAACTTTCATTTGTGCTGTTAATTTGCAATTTTTCAAAAGAGCTTACAAAAGTTCATGATATGATGTACGGTAAGAGGAACACTAAATGTGGGGTTTTGTAGCTGTCAAGTATATAGTATGGTTTGCGTGTATGCAGTATCGCTGCCGTTGCCAAATAAATAAAAGAAAATATTAGATAAACTCTATTAATATCTCTTCTCGAAATGTTTATAAAGTATAATTGATTCTGTCATGAATCCATGTAACAATAATTAATTAACAAATAATTAATCCATTGTGTGCTATTTTATCAACATTTAGCCAGGAGATGCAAGTTTTCTTGGTATTGCCAAGATCGAATGCATTTCTGGTTTGTTTGGGTGTTATTTCTTTATTTCTTATTGTTTTCTCTTATTAGATATACACATATTTTGCCTTGACTTTGATGATGAAAGTCATTGTATATGGTTACATTGTAAAGTTCTTGAAATGCACTGTGTTCGTTTTGTTTTAACAGTCTCACATATGTGTTCAGTAGAAATGATTTTTGTGTTTGATTTATGAAACTTGCATATATAATAACCATTTGATATTGTTTGATAATGTACATGACATGTATTCCCTTCCCTCTGAAAGTGAACAAGACATTTTACGTCCAAAATCTAGTACATCAAATTGTGCCAACCAGTGCAGGGGTCATAAATGATTCACATCACAACAGAGCTGCGTTCAGCACCATTAAACAGCAAACACATTTAATTCCTGGTTCCTTAAAATTAACACGTACTGCGTGCTTATGTGAGGTTGAGGCCAGTGTCCAGTAAAATATGTTAGCTAATGTTATCAAACGGTGACCGAACTGAACGCAGCCCTGGATCAGTAATTATTCAAACCATAACTCAAGGGGATCAATAATTATTCAGACCACAACACAAGGGGATCAGTAATTATTCAAACCACAACCCAAGGGGATCAGTAATTATTCAAACCACAACTTAAGAGGATTAATTATTATTGAGACCACAACACAAGGGGATCAGTAATTTTTCAAATCACAACTTAGGGGATCAGTGATTATTCAGACCACAACTTAAGGGAACTATAATTATTCAGACTACAACACAAGGGAATCAATAATTATTCAAACCACAACCTAGGGGATCAATAATTATTCAGACCACAAAACAAGGGGATCAGTAATTAATCCGACCACAACTTAAAGCAACACATCCACGTTTGAACTTTTAAAAAAAAAATTTTAATTGAGTTATGAGCACATTTCCCATACAAACATATGATCAATTAGCTGTATATTAGCATATAAACACAATCCCGTACAAAATGATGCCCAAATTATAATGCGTGACTAACACTTTATAAAACAAGCGTGTAACTCACCGAGTAAAAAAAAATTGTCAAAATGACTTTCAAGGCAGGTAAAGTACACTACGCACTAAAACGTGAAGTTTTTTAATATGACTCGCATAATTCAATTTGAAGCCAAGTTGGAATCCTCAGCAATTTAAAAATAATTTATAAAGCATTTGTCACGCTTTATAATTTGGACATCTTTTTTTATAATTCTAAAGCGTTGTGGATAGTGTTTGTTAGCACATATACAGCTCACTGACCATATATTTATGTATGGGAAATGTGCTCACAACTCAATTGAAAAACTTTTTAAAAAAGTTTAAACGTGGATGTGTTGCTTTAATGAGATCAATAATTATTCAGATCACAACACAAGGGAATAAGTAATTATTCAAACCATAATAAAATATAAGATAATCATTAATTATTCATTATTCAGATTACAACCCAACTGGATCACTCATTATTGAAACCACAGTCCAAGGGAACCAATAATTATTCAAACCGCAATATATGGGATCAGTTATTATTCAGTTTTCAACCATAGGGAATCAGTTACAATCATAGTGGATAAGTAATGACCCAGAGGGATTTATCATTTTGCCTAAATATTTTGCCAAAGGACATCAACAAGTCGCCAGACTTGTAGCTTTAGGATGATGTTTAAATTAAGCAAACAAAGTAGAAACTGAATGTTATGATATTTTAATGTAATAGGGCAACATGAATTTTCAAAAGTAAAGTCTTACTCAGAACGTACATTATTAAATACAGTTGACCTGATGCAAGAACGACTCTAGGTCCTCTCACTGGTCACGTGATGTTTGACCTGATGCGAAAACGACTATAGGTCCTCTCACTGGGCACGTGATGTTTGACCTGACGCAAGAACCACTATAGGTCCTCTCACTGGTCACGTGATGTTTGACCTGATGCGAGAACAGCTATAGGTCCTCACTGGTCATGTGAAGTTTGGAACCAATATTGTTGGTTTATTTGATTATCGGCTCAATTGAATGACAGCCCGCGTCAGGTTAATTTGTCTGGCAATACTAGCTAGTCTCGTATACATGTAATTGTTAACTAACCATATAAAATATGCACCTGATGTGATCTGTAGTCTGTCTCATTATAAGCTCAACTTACGTGTCATAACTATTGTTACCGTAACACCCGTTTATTTACCTGTTAATTGTTATTGCTTTAAGTGGACACGTGGCAATTTTGATTTTGATAAATTTTCGCTTATTATTTTTGAAAATTATATAATATCTACATGATGCAGATATGAAATTGGCATACCGCAGAATTTATACAGTTCTTATTTAGGATACGGGGAATAACTCTGTTAAATGGTATATAGAGGCTCTATACTGAAGATTTCTGTCATCTGTGACAAAACATTAAATATATTTTACTTTCATTGGCTGTCTGAAGGTCACTAACCACTCACTGCTTAGGTTATAAATTCCAGTTCTTCACTTTCCAAAAACTTTTTGTGAGAAAGCTTGCCAGTTGCTTGCGGAAGGACTGTGGTTCTACTCAGATACTGGATATACCATACCGGTATATGAAATGAAATGTGTTAGAAATGGCTTTAAACCCCATTAAAAAAACATTTTATCAGTTTTTATATTAAAAAAAAAAAGTATTTTTAAATGTTTTAATTCATATTTTCAAAACAAGTGTTACACCATTAATTTAGAGAAAAAAATGTAAGATTTATTTGGTATGTACTGTACCGGTAATTAAAAATCAGTTTCAACATTGTCGTGTGTCCAATCGTTACATTTACACCAGTAAATTAAGTAACCATTAATTGTTACTTTTGTACCTGTAAATAAAGTAACCGTTGATTGTTACTTAGGCACCTGTATGGTAAATAAATTAATTATTAAATTTACACCAACAAAGTAACAAGTTGAGATGTTTTGTAAATACTGGGCCGGGTGGAATGTATCGGTGATGCGTGCAGTTCGCATTTTGCCCAGTATTAACATAAATAAAGTTGTGAGCATCATATCATAATAGTTTAATATCATGTTACATAATTATGCTTGTTATAGTTTGTTTTGCAGATTATATAATGATAGTTGTTATTATTTATTCATTATATTGTGAAATTGATAAAATTTAAATTATGATTTTTATTACTATTACAAATGAAATCAAAGATGCACATGCTAAACTTTGTGGATACCAGGGGCTGTTTTCACTAAACATCTCAAGCTGAAATTTTCTACAACTCAGAATTCTCAATTTTTCTAAACAGTTACTCATTAAGCAATAAATAGCCATACAGAATTGAAGTAGGAACACATCTGAACTCATTGGTAAAGGATAACTCACAAAATGGCCAGTGTGAATGAAATTGTAATATTTCAAAAATTTGAGTTGAGGAAAATCTCAAGTTGAAATACTTAGTGAAATAAGGGCCAGAACACCGCAAGTGGAATATATATTGAGATATGTTTTACATACTTTGCAGTCGCTGTTTAAATGTTTAAAAAATGTCAGTTTGAACACATGAGTTGTTGCTTCAAGATTCATTTTTAAATCATTAACTATTGATATCATGACTAGTGGTTATGTTTGCTGTCTGTTAGTAGCTTTATAGAAGAGTTTATCTTTTTCTTTAAAAATAAAATTTTATTCAAAACATTTTTTTGTGCACAAGTACTATTGGGATTTCTGATTTTGTAACAATCATCATATAATTCATACATAACATCTTTTGTGTTAAAAGTAATTGAGCGACCTATGTTTGGCATATTATTCCCGTAATGTGAAACTTCTCATGTGATATTCATAAAAAAGGAGCCACATGCCTTTCATAAATGAATAGATTTTCAACTGAGAATTATATGAATCTACTTTTGAATATTGTATGTATGTACTTTCTCAGACTGGTTATTGCTAGGTAAACAAACTGTTCTCAGACTGGTTATCAGTTAGTACCGGTATATAAACTGTTCTCAGACGTGTTATCAGTAAGTACCAGTATACCAAACTGTTCTCAGACTGGTAATCAGTATGTACCTGTATACAAACTCTTCTCAGACGGGTTATCAGTAAGTACCAGTATACACACTGTTCTCAGACTGGTTATCAGTAAGTATTGGTATACAAACTGTTTTCAGACTGGTTATCAGTAAGTTAGACTGGCTATCAGTTAGTAATAGTATACAAACTGTTTTTAGACTAGCTATCAGTTAGTACCAGTATACAATGTTTATCAGTATGTACCAGTATACTGTCTGTTTTCAGACTGGTTATCAGTAAATAATGATATACAAACTGTTCTCAGACTGGTTATCAGTAATTACTGGTATACAAACTGTTCTCAGACTGGCTATCAGTAAGTACCAGTATACAATGGTTATCAGTATGTACCAGTATACAAACTGTTCTATGACTGGCTTTTAGTATGTACCAGTATACAAACTGTTCTCAGACTGGTTATCAGAATGTACCAGTATACAAACTTTTCACAGACTGGTTATCAGTAAGAACAGATATTAAAACTGTTCTCAGACTGGTTATCAGTAAGTACCTGTCTACAAATTGTTCTCAAACAGGCTATCAGTAAGTACCAGTATACAAACTTTTCTCAGACTGGTTACCAGTAAGTACAGGTATACAAACCGTTCTCAGACTGGTTATCAGTAAGTACCAGTATACAAACTGTTCTCAGACAGGTTATCAGTAAGTACCAGTATACAAACAGTTCTCAGACAGGTTATCAGTAAGTACCAGTATACAAACTGTTCTCAGACTGGCTATCAGTAAGTACCAGTATACAATGGTTATCAGTATGTACCAGTATACAAACTGTTCTATGACTGGCTTTCAGTATGTACCAGTATACAAACTGTTCTCAGACTGGTTATCAGTATGTACCAGTATACAAACTTTTCACAGACTGGTTATCAGTAAGAACAGATATTAAAACTGTTCTCAGACTGGTTATCAGTAAGTACCGGTCTACAAATTGTTCTCAAACAGGCTATATTAGGACTATTAAGACTATTATACAAACTGTTTTTAGACTGGTTATCAGTACATTTTGGTATGCAAACTGTTCTCATACTGGTTAGTAATAAAAACTGGTGTACAAACTGTTCTCAGAGTGGTTCTCTGTGTGTACTAGTATGCAAATTGTTTTCAGTCTGGTTTTTAATATGTCTTGATATACAAACTGTTCTCAGATTGATTATCAGAACATGCTGGTATACAAACTGTTCCTAGACTGATTATCAGTATGAACTGGTATACAAACTGTTCTCAGATTGGTTATCAGTATGTATTGGTAAACAAACTGTTCTCAGAGACTGGTTTTCAGTATGTAATGGTATATAACCTGATCCCAAACTGGTTATCAGTATAACTGGTATACAATCTGTTTTCAGACTGGTTATCAGTATGTACTGGTTTACAAACTGTTCTATGACTGGTTATCAGTAATTACTGGCATACAAACTGTTCCCAAACTGGTTATCAGTATGTACTGGTATACAAACTGTTCTAAGATTGATTATCAGAACATGCTGGTATACAAACTGTTCTCAGACTGGTTATCAGTAAGTACTGGCATACAAACTGTTCCCAAACTGGTTATCAGTATGTACTGGTATACAAACTGTACTCAGACTGGTGATCAGTATGTATTGGTTAACAAACGGTTCTCAGACTGGTTGTCAGAACGTTCTGGTATACTAACTGTTTTCAGACTATCAGTATGGTCTGGTATACAAACTGTTCTCAGACTGGTTTTCAGTATGTACTGGCATACAAACTAGTGTGTAGAATGAATCCAGCTCTTCCTATTGGATCTATTGCATAGCAATGCAATTTGAGCATGTTGATTAGTCAGTTACCTTAGTGAAAGTTTTAATGATGTCACAGTTTAGTAAGCGTTCAATAGCTATGAATTGTTGGACAGGCATGGAATTCCCTGGTTTGTTATTGGGGGTAAATATACCTCTATGCAAGCAGTTCTCTCAGACTGATTATCAGTTAGTACTGGTATACAAACTGTTCTCAGACTGGTTATCAGTATGTACAGGTTTACAAACTGTTCTTAGTCTGGTTATCAGTATGTACTGGTATGGCAAATGTTCTCAGATTGGTTATCTGTATGTACTGGTATGCAAACTGTTCTCAGACTGGTTATCAGTATGTACCGGTATACAAACTGTTCTCAGACTGGTTATCAGTATGTACTGGTATGCCAAATGTTCTCAGATTGGTTATCTGTATGTACTGGTATGCAAACTGTTCTCAGACTGGTTATCAGTATGTACTGGTATGCAAACTGTTCTCAGACTGGTTATGTGTATGTACTAATATGCAAACTGTTCTCAGACTGATTATCAGTATGTACTGGTGTGCAAAATGTTCTCAGACTGGTTATCAGTATGTACTGGTATGCACACTGTTCTCAGACTGGTTATCAGTAAGTACTAGTATGCAAACAGTTCATAGACTGGTTATCAGTATGTACTGGTGTGCAAAATGTTCTCGGACTGGTTATCAGTATGTACTGGTATGCACACTGTTCTCAGACTGGTTATCAGTAAGTACTAGTATGCAAACTGTTCATAGACTGGTTATCTGTATGTACTGGTATGCAAACTGTTCTCAGACTGGTTATCAGTAAGTACTAGTATGCAAACTGTTCATAGACTGGTTATCTGTATGTACTGGTATGCACACTGTTCTAAGACTGGTTATCAGTAAGTACTAGTATGCAAACTGTTCATAGACTGGTTATCAGTATGTACTGGTATGCACACTGTTCTCAGACTGGTTATCAGTAAGTACTTGTATGCAAACTGTTCAAAGACTGGTTATCAGTATGTACTGGTATACAAGTGTTTCTTAGACTGGGGATGCTAATCAGGAATTATACTAACTCTGTTCTTTTGATACTGAAAATTCTGGTTAAAGACGGGTTTTTTTTGGTAACACAAAAGAAACAACACTCACCTTTTTGTAACTGAAACATGACTTGAACTGACTATCTCGGTGGAGAGAGGAAAGTGATCATGAGACAGTAACTTAGACAATTCAGCCGTGGAAGACTGCAAAGCATAATATTCAAAATTGATGTAAATGGATTGAGTTTGCTCTATCAACTTCTTATCTTTCACTATAGCATGGTAGTGAAAACTTAGCTTGTAAACAGTTTGGTTTGACATGTTCTTGAAGGACAAGATAGGTATAGCAGGTCCTGCACATATAGTCACAAAACATCTCAACCCGAGTTTGAACTAAGTTTCATTTTCAATTAAAACTATTATTTTTGTACAGTTTCAATATCACTGTGAATGTTTCGTCTGTAGAACAGTTTAAATGCAAGTATTATTTGTAAGTTTTTCTCATCAGTTTGAGCAGAATACTTGAGTTGAGATGTTTTGCGAATACAGTCCTTGAAGATTTTAGTACATACCTGGGACAATGTGTTTTTAAAGGTTAATGAAATTATGATGTATCTTGATTTGCCATCAAATTGTAGAAAATTAATATTGCTTAGATAAATAATAAAGTTGATCATTTGAATGTCAGTCTTGTACTGTTATTATTTTAAACCAGTTTCTTCGAATATTTATTTTTTAACTAACTCAACATCGTTTTCACTGTTGGGGTTTAGAGTACATGGCCCACTTGATATCACCGTCGTACATCTACGACATTTGTATTTGTTTTTGTGAATTTTCATAAAACATTAAGAATGTCATCTGTAAAAATGTTACCTAAAGTAGTGACCTATGGATTTTTTTTATGGAATTTTAACGCCATTTTAAACACATTTCAGGATGATTACCTCAGAATGAATTTGAGTAGAACCGCTGTCTGCAAGTGGTTTGAATAGATTTAAATGTAAAAAACAATCTTGTACTTTTTTAATATTTATTAACAATACTATACACATATTTCACAAATTATTTACAATTAATATATTTATTGACAACATAATATAGATCTACATCATACAGATTTATTTTTAACACTTATAGTTTACAACATGTGCATATAGTTCACTTCAAATCACTGGCTTTTATCCAGCTGTTAAATTTACGCGGGTAGTATTTCCACTTGACAAATAATTG
Organism: Panopea generosa; assembly: GCA_029582155.1. NCBI lineage: Eukaryota > Metazoa > Mollusca > Bivalvia > Adapedonta > Hiatellidae > Panopea > Panopea generosa. The sequence goes on along the minus strand of CM055904.1, from coordinate 30,573,310 downwards.
TTTATATCGTCCTTTGCTTCGGCTTTTAAGCACCGTTTCCACTTTCTACGTCTGATTGGGATCAATGTTTATTTTCTGTAATTCGCTTTGATAGAATGTTCCTTTAATATTTTCCCTTTGTAAGTCACGCAGCCTGTAGATCGGTAGTGTTGTTCTGTGGTTACGTTTGGCGATCACAAACACTTCCTCCGAGTATGCTTGATCATACGCTTGAGTAAACACGTTTTTCAGATGACTGATACGGACATAGTCACCGATTTTAAATTTGAATGGCTTTAGTTTCTCAGTTGATCTTGCTGCTTTTTGATTTTGGGCAAAATAGGTTGCTAGTCGCACTTCCTCTTGATTGATGTCTGTGACATCGGCAGGTGTCATTCCAATAGTTCTGTGATACATATGGTTGTTATTATCAGCAATGTCTTATAACACAGATATATAGCTGTAGTCGTACTTGTGGGTAAAATAACGGTTTAATCGAGTCTTTATGGTCAAAATGGCCCTCTCAGAAGTCGATGCTTTGGTTTCATTTTGAGTCGGGAAGTAATGTACTTCTTCATTTTTCATCAAGGCTTGAACTGTCTGCGCTTTGAACTCTTGGCCTGTAAATAGAAAATCGATGCATGTAGTATGTGTACTTGACCCAACATTAAAATATTTATATACACAGAGTGAATTTTACATTTTGTAACTATATTACAACCAAAATGGAAAATAGATATGTACACACATGAGTGACTAAGTACCTTTATCAGTGACGAGCTTAGCTAGCGATCTGTCCGATGTGGTAAATATTTCCTGGAATGCTTCCTCCACTTTTTCACCCGTTTTGTATTTTAACGGCTGCAACCACACGTATTTTGAAAAGGTGTCTATGACTAACAAGTTGTACTGCACTGGTTGTGTTTGGCACATTTCACCATACCGATTAGGTCAGCCATCCATAAATCGTCTGTTTCCGTACTGACGACATGATTCCGTTGAAAGCGTCTTCGCACAGGTTTATGAAGACTGTATGATTCTTGATCATGCAAGAATTTTCCACTCTGTACAGCTTTCGTGGTCCGGCAAAACCAGCTGAATGTTTAGGGTCATAATATATTGTTTTTAAACAATTCTCCCACGGAACCATGTCTGCACACATCTATGGCTTATATACAAATGAAGTTATATGTCTCTGCGACACTTACTTATTGCTCCTCAGCATCGCTGCTTTCATCTTCACTTTCGTCATTACTGTCTTCGTCCTCTGACATATCAAATAAATCCTTGAATTGGGACTTATGTTTGCGCAGGACTCGTTTTAGTGCCGAAGTTAATTGCCCCTAATGGAAGTATGTAACCTAGTAGTTCGTGGTACAATTCTATGAAGTTACGTTGGTCATAATACTCCATACGTTCTTCAGCCAACTGTTTAGCATCCTCTTCTGTATCTCCTTTGGTGATACATTGATCGTATATTTGGATATATTTTTCTTCTCCCTTAACTTTGGCCCTTTCCCAAAGCTTCAGGTAGCCTTCGTTATCATCAACATCTTCATCACTGATAACGATCTATGATGGGATCCCTCAGTAAACAGGTCGGTCATGCGTTTAACTTTGCCAGCTTCACTAAACAGGTCGTCCAAAACGAGCAGGTTGTTGAGTCTGGGATCAAAGAAATCTTCATCTTCTAAATTCACAGGGGTGCTTTGAATAAACCCTACTCTTGGTAAAACTGAGCGTTGAATCACAGTGTATAATGGCTGCCATCTCTTGTAAAGCCATGCTATTCTTTGAACACAGGGCTAGATCCTAATACTATGATGCTGCAACAAATCTTTGACAACTGTTTTCTTCCCACATGCTGAAAAAAACACTTTTCATTAGTGAATCAGAAACTATAATTTACATGTTTAAAGTTTCTGAATGTAAAATTATTGAAATATTTACTATTTTATAAAGTAAGTATAATAATATTTTGTAATATGCATACCTGTTGGGCCCGATATCATCATGGTAAATGGATGCTGCAACATAGTCATATGAGATCCCTGTGGTGATGGCTCACCCTGTGGTGGTGGAGGAGTTGTGTCTCCTTCCGGTGGTGGTGGTGGTAGATATACCTCATTGCCCCGGTTATGCTTTGTCGAGAATGCCTCAACATTGCATCCCTCCTCGAAAAATCTTGATGGCAAAAAATGTAAGATTTATTTGGTATGTACTGTACCGGTAATTAAAAATCAGTTTCAACATTGTCGTGTGTCCAATCGTTACATTTACACCAGTAAATTAAGTAACCATTAATTGTTACTTTTGTACCTGTAAATAAAGTAACCGTTGATTGTTACTTAGGCACCTGTATGGTAAATAAATTAATTATTAAATTTACACCAACAAAGTAACAAGTTGAGATGTTTTGTAAATACTGGGCCGGGTGGAATGTATCGGTGATGCGTGCAGTTCGCATTTTGCCCAGTATTAACATAAATAAAGTTGTGAGCATCATATCATAATAGTTTAATATCATGTTACATAATTATGCTTGTTATAGTTTGTTTTGCAGATTATATAATGATAGTTGTTATTATTTATTCATTATATTGTGAAATTGATAAAATTTAAATTATGATTTTTATTACTATTACAAATGAAATCAAAGATGCACATGCTAAACTTTGTGGATACCAGGGGCTGTTTTCACTAAACATCTCAAGCTGAAATTTTCTACAACTCAGAATTCTCAATTTTTCTAAACAGTTACTCATGAAGCAATAAATAGCCATACAGAATTGAAGTAGGAACACATCTGAACTCATTGGTAAAGGATAACTCACAAAATGGCCAGTGTGAATGAAATTGTAATATTTCAAAAATTTGAGTTGAGGAAAATCTCAAGTTGAAATACTTAGTGAAATAAGGGCCAGAACACCGCAAGTGGAATATATATTGAGATATGTTTTACATACTTTGCAGTCGCTGTTTAAATGTTTAAAAAATGTCAGTTTGAACACATGAGTTGTTGCTTCAAGATTCATTTTTAAATCATTAACTATTGATATCATGACTAGTGGTTATGTTTGCTGTCTGTTAGTAGCTTTATAGAAGAGTTTATCTTTTTCTTTAAAAATAAAATTTTATTCAAAACATTTTTTTGTGCACAAGTACTATTGGGATTTCTGATTTTGTAACAATCATCATATAATTCATACATAACATCTTTTGTGTTAAAAGTAATTGAGCGACCTATGTTTGGCATATTATTCCCGTAATGTGAAACTTCTCATGTGATATTCATAAAAAAGGAGCCACATGCCTTTCATAAATGAATAGATTTTCAACTGAGAATTATATGAATCTACTTTTGAATATTGTATGTATGTACTTTCTCAGACTGGTTATTGCTAGGTAAACAAACTGTTCTCAGACTGGTTATCAGTTAGTACCGGTATATAAACTGTTCTCAGACGTGTTATCAGTAAGTACCAGTATACCAAACTGTTCTCAGACTGGTAATCAGTATGTACCTGTATACAAACTCTTCTCAGACGGGTTATCAGTAAGTACCAGTATACACACTGTTCTCAGACTGGTTATCAGTAAGTATTGGTATACAAACTGTTTTCAGACTGGTTATCAGTAAGTTAGACTGGCTATCAGTTAGTAATAGTATACAAACTGTTTTTAGACTAGCTATCAGTTAGTACCAGTATACAATGTTTATCAGTATGTACCAGTATACTGTCTGTTTTCAGACTGGTTATCAGTAAATAATGATATACAAACTGTTCTCAGACTGGTTATCAGTAATTACTGGTATACAAACTGTTCTCAGACTGGCTATCAGTAAGTACCAGTATACAATGGTTATCAGTATGTACCAGTATACAAACTGTTCTATGACTGGCTTTTAGTATGTACCAGTATACAAACTGTTCTCAGACTGGTTATCAGAATGTACCAGTATACAAACTTTTCACAGACTGGTTATCAGTAAGAACAGATATTAAAACTGTTCTCAGACTGGTTATCAGTAAGTACCTGTCTACAAATTGTTCTCAAACAGGCTATCAGTAAGTACCAGTATACAAACTTTTCTCAGACTGGTTACCAGTAAGTACAGGTATACAAACCGTTCTCAGACTGGTTATCAGTAAGTACCAGTATACAAACTGTTCTCAGACAGGTTATCAGTAAGTACCAGTATACAAACAGTTCTCAGACAGGTTATCAGTAAGTACCAGTATACAAACTGTTCTCAGACTGGCTATCAGTAAGTACCAGTATACAATGGTTATCAGTATGTACCAGTATACAAACTGTTCTATGACTGGCTTTCAGTATGTACCAGTATACAAACTGTTCTCAGACTGGTTATCAGTATGTACCAGTATACAAACTTTTCACAGACTGGTTATCAGTAAGAACAGATATTAAAACTGTTCTCAGACTGGTTATCAGTAAGTACCGGTCTACAAATTGTTCTCAAACAGGCTATATTAGGACTATTAAGACTATTATACAAACTGTTTTTAGACTGGTTATCAGTACATTTTGGTATGCAAACTGTTCTCATACTGGTTAGTAATAAAAACTGGTGTACAAACTGTTCTCAGAGTGGTTCTCTGTGTGTACTAGTATGCAAATTGTTTTCAGTCTGGTTTTTAATATGTCTTGATATACAAACTGTTCTCAGATTGATTATCAGAACATGCTGGTATACAAACTGTTCCTAGACTGATTATCAGTATGAACTGGTATACAAACTGTTCTCAGATTGGTTATCAGTATGTATTGGTAAACAAACTGTTCTCAGAGACTGGTTTTCAGTATGTAATGGTATATAACCTGATCCCAAACTGGTTATCAGTATAACTGGTATACAATCTGTTTTCAGACTGGTTATCAGTATGTACTGGTTTACAAACTGTTCTATGACTGGTTATCAGTAATTACTGGCATACAAACTGTTCCCAAACTGGTTATCAGTATGTACTGGTATACAAACTGTTCTAAGATTGATTATCAGAACATGCTGGTATACAAACTGTTCTCAGACTGGTTATCAGTAAGTACTGGCATACAAACTGTTCCCAAACTGGTTATCAGTATGTACTGGTATACAAACTGTACTCAGACTGGTGATCAGTATGTATTGGTTAACAAACGGTTCTCAGACTGGTTGTCAGAACGTTCTGGTATACTAACTGTTTTCAGACTATCAGTATGGTCTGGTATACAAACTGTTCTCAGACTGGTTTTCAGTATGTACTGGCATACAAACTAGTGTGTAGAATGAATCCAGCTCTTCCTATTGGATCTATTGCATAGCAATGCAATTTGAGCATGTTGATTAGTCAGTTACCTTAGTGAAAGTTTTAATGATGTCACAGTTTAGTAAGCGTTCAATAGCTATGAATTGTTGGACAGGCATGGAATTCCCTGGTTTGTTATTGGGGGTAAATATACCTCTATGCAAGCAGTTCTCTCAGACTGATTATCAGTTAGTACTGGTATACAAACTGTTCTCAGACTGGTTATCAGTATGTACAGGTTTACAAACTGTTCTTAGTCTGGTTATCAGTATGTACTGGTATGGCAAATGTTCTCAGATTGGTTATCTGTATGTACTGGTATGCAAACTGTTCTCAGACTGGTTATCAGTATGTACCGGTATACAAACTGTTCTCAGACTGGTTATCAGTATGTACTGGTATGCCAAATGTTCTCAGATTGGTTATCTGTATGTACTGGTATGCAAACTGTTCTCAGACTGGTTATCAGTATGTACTGGTATGCAAACTGTTCTCAGACTGGTTATGTGTATGTACTAATATGCAAACTGTTCTCAGACTGATTATCAGTATGTACTGGTGTGCAAAATGTTCTCAGACTGGTTATCAGTATGTACTGGTATGCACACTGTTCTCAGACTGGTTATCAGTAAGTACTAGTATGCAAACAGTTCATAGACTGGTTATCAGTATGTACTGGTGTGCAAAATGTTCTCGGACTGGTTATCAGTATGTACTGGTATGCACACTGTTCTCAGACTGGTTATCAGTAAGTACTAGTATGCAAACTGTTCATAGACTGGTTATCTGTATGTACTGGTATGCAAACTGTTCTCAGACTGGTTATCAGTAAGTACTAGTATGCAAACTGTTCATAGACTGGTTATCTGTATGTACTGGTATGCACACTGTTCTAAGACTGGTTATCAGTAAGTACTAGTATGCAAACTGTTCATAGACTGGTTATCAGTATGTACTGGTATGCACACTGTTCTCAGACTGGTTATCAGTAAGTACTTGTATGCAAACTGTTCAAAGACTGGTTATCAGTATGTACTGGTATACAAGTGTTTCTTAGACTGGGGATGCTAATCAGGAATTATACTAACTCTGTTCTTTTGATACTGAAAATTCTGGTTAAAGACGGGTTTTTTTTGGTAACACAAAAGAAACAACACTCACCTTTTTGTAACTGAAACATGACTTGAACTGACTATCTCGGTGGAGAGAGGAAAGTGATCATGAGACAGTAACTTAGACAATTCAGCCGTGGAAGACTGCAAAGCATAATATTCAAAATTGATGTAAATGGATTGAGTTTGCTCTATCAACTTCTTATCTTTCACTATAGCATGGTAGTGAAAACTTAGCTTGTAAACAGTTTGGTTTGACATGTTCTTGAAGGACAAGATAGGTATAGCAGGTCCTGCACATATAGTCACAAAACATCTCAACCCGAGTTTGAACTAAGTTTCATTTTCAATTAAAACTATTATTTTTGTACAGTTTCAATATCACTGTGAATGTTTCGTCTGTAGAACAGTTTAAATGCAAGTATTATTTGTAAGTTTTTCTCATCAGTTTGAGCAGAATACTTGAGTTGAGATGTTTTGCGAATACAGTCCTTGAAGATTTTAGTACATACCTGGGACAATGTGTTTTTAAAGGTTAATGAAATTATGATGTATCTTGATTTGCCATCAAATTGTAGAAAATTAATATTGCTTAGATAAATAATAAAGTTGATCATTTGAATGTCAGTCTTGTACTGTTATTATTTTAAACCAGTTTCTTCGAATATTTATTTTTTAACTAACTCAACATCGTTTTACTGTTGGGGTTTAGAGTACATGGCCCACTTGATATCACCGTCGTACATCTACGACATTTGTATTTGTTTTTGTGAATTTTCATAAAACATTAAGAATGTCATCTGTAAAAATGTTACCTAAAGTAGTGACCTATGGATTTTTTTTATGGAATTTTAACGCCATTTTAAACACATTTCAGGATGATTACCTCAGAATGAATTTGAGTAGAACCGCTGTCTGCAAGTGGTTTGAATAGATTTAAATGTAAAAAACAATCTTGTACTTTTTTAATATTTATTAACAATACTATACACATATTTCACAAATTATTTACAATTAATATATTTATTGACAACATAATATAGATCTACATCATACAGATTTATTTTTAACACTTATAGTTTACAACATGTGCATATAGTTCACTTCAAATCACTGGCTTTTATCCAGCTGTTAAATTTACGCGGGTAGTATTTCCACTTGACAAATAATTGTTTATATCGTCCTTTGCTTCGGCTTTTAAGCACCGTTTCCACTTTCTACGTCTGATTGGGATCAATGTTTATTTTCTGTAATTCGCTTTGATAGAATGTTCCTTTAATATTTTCCCTTTGTAAGTCACGCAGCCTGTAGATCGGTAGTGTTGTTCTGTGGTTACGTTTGGCGATCACAAACACTTCCTCCGAGTATGCTTGATCATACGCTTGAGTAAACACGTTTTTCAGATGACTGATACGGACATAGTCACCGATTTTAAATTTGAATGGCTTTAGTTTCTCAGTTGATCTTGCTGCTTTTTGATTTTGGGCAAAATAGGTTGCTAGTCGCACTTCCTCTTGATTGATGTCTGTGACATCGGCAGGTGTCATTCCAATAGTTCTGTGATACATATGGTTGTTATTATCAGCAATGTCTTATAACACAGATATATAGCTGTAGTCGTACTTGTGGGTAAAATAACGGTTTAATCGAGTCTTTATGGTCAAAATGGCCCTCTCAGAAGTCGATGCTTTGGTTTCATTTTGAGTCGGGAAGTAATGTACTTCTTCATTTTTCATCAAGGCTTGAACTGTCTGCGCTTTGAACTCTTGGCCTGTAAATAGAAAATCGATGCATGTAGTATGTGTACTTGACCCAACATTAAAATATTTATATACACAGAGTGAATTTTACATTTTGTAACTATATTACAACCAAAATGGAAAATAGATATGTACACACATGAGTGACTAAGTACCTTTATCAGTGACGAGCTTAGCTAGCGATCTGTCCGATGTGGTAAATATTTCCTGGAATGCTTCCTCCACTTTTTCACCCGTTTTGTATTTTAACGGCTGCAACCACACGTATTTTGAAAAGGTGTCTATGACTAACAAGTTGTACTGCACTGGTTGTGTTTGGCACATTTCACCATACCGATTAGGTCAGCCATCCATAAATCGTCTGTTTCCGTACTGACGACATGATTCCGTTGAAAGCGTCTTCGCACAGGTTTATGAAGACTGTATGATTCTTGATCATGCAAGAATTTTCCACTCTGTACAGCTTTCGTGGTCCGGCAAAACCAGCTGAATGTTTAGGGTCATAATATATTGTTTTTAAACAATTCTCCCACGGAACCATGTCTGCACACATCTATGGCTTATATACAAATGAAGTTATATGTCTCTGCGACACTTACTTATTGCTCCTCAGCATCGCTGCTTTCATCTTCACTTTCGTCATTACTGTCTTCGTCCTCTGACATATCAAATAAATCCTTGAATTGGGACTTATGTTTGCGCAGGACTCGTTTTAGTGCCGAAGTTAATTGCCCCTAATGGAAGTATGTAACCTAGTAGTTCGTGGTACAATTCTATGAAGTTACGTTGGTCATAATACTCCATACGTTCTTCAGCCAACTGTTTAGCATCCTCTTCTGTATCTCCTTTGGTGATACATTGATCGTATATTTGGATATATTTTTCTTCTCCCTTAACTTTGGCCCTTTCCCAAAGCTTCAGGTAGCCTTCGTTATCATCAACATCTTCATCACTGATAACGATCTATGATGGGATCCCTCAGTAAACAGGTCGGTCATGCGTTTAACTTTGCCAGCTTCACTAAACAGGTCGTCCAAAACGAGCAGGTTGTTGAGTCTGGGATCAAAGAAATCTTCATCTTCTAAATTCACAGGGGTGCTTTGAATAAACCCTACTCTTGGTAAAACTGAGCGTTGAATCACAGTGTATAATGGCTGCCATCTCTTGTAAAGCCATGCTATTCTTTGAACACAGGGCTAGATCCTAATACTATGATGCTGCAACAAATCTTTGACAACTGTTTTCTTCCCACATGCTGAAAAAAACACTTTTCATTAGTGAATCAGAAACTATAATTTACATGTTTAAAGTTTCTGAATGTAAAATTATTGAAATATTTACTATTTTATAAAGTAAGTATAATAATATTTTGTAATATGCATACCTGTTGGGCCCGATATCATCATGGTAAATGGATGCTGCAACATAGTCATATGAGATCCCTGTGGTGATGGCTCACCCTGTGGTGGTGGAGGAGTTGTGTCTCCTTCCGGTGGTGGTGGTGGTAGATATACCTCATTGCCCCGGTTATGCTTTGTCGAGAATGCCTCAACATTGCATCCCTCCTCGAAAAATCTTGATGGCATTCAGGACACTTGTTCATGTTGCTCGTCTGATGGCTTATGTCAGAATAAAGAAATATAGCTCAAGTATTCCTTTTTATAGCTATAATGCTCGAACAACCAACCAGATTGCTTTATTTGTCAACAGCCAATCAGAAGCATTTGCTTGGTTTAAAAATGTAATTTATTTTGAAGCTCACACAGAAAATAATTCATTTTCAGATTGACACCAAAGAGGTAACATCTTATGATACATTTCAGAGTGGAACAACGTTAAAGAGAAAAACAGACAGCAAAATATGATAAGGTAATTTAAATTTACTTATAACATTAACAGTTGTACATAAAAGGTACTGAGTATATATTTGAGCGTTAGTCTCGCCTGACTATTGGTAGCTCACCTGGCAGAATCTTTAAATTAAAATATATATATATATATATATTTATATATATATTTATGGAGTTAAAATTGTTCAGTTCAATTCCTATACAATCAGATCCCTTACTCATACTCTTCAATCTACTTTCAGTCGTCAAACAGTAAACATGACATACCATTGCGAAGAGTGTGGGGCTACTTTCTCAAAGTTCAGTCAACTTCAGCAACACAGGAGAACTGAAAATCACTGGAAGAAGTATATGTGTTCCCTGTGCAAGAAGGTGTTTAACAGAAAGGACAATCTGGATAGACATCAGCAGAAGCACGATAGCGCTCATAGTCACCACTGCCCCGATTGTTTGAAGGCGTTTATGAGTGATGAAGCTCTGAATAGACATATCCAACAACATCACGAACAAGTGGGTGGTGGTGCTAAGCGTCCACAAGATGGTTCACCTTCATTTAATCCTGGCAAAAGACAAAAACTGCAGAAAAGCGATGATATATTAAGTATCTTTAATATTGTGAAAGTGAGTGGAAAGAAGATTGAAAAATTTCAAACAACGGCCGTTTATTACAAAATAGATGTAAAAGACATAGAAGGCAGAGATCTTCCAAACATTTTGAAGTCACTGAAGATACTGTTTAAATCAATCCTTGACAGAATAACTGAAGATATTCCATCTAACGACTTAGTCAGAGTGTCTATGGTCAACCCAGAGCTGGATTATCCGATAGTACTGTCCTTCATGCGGAGATCATCGTTAACAGTGAAGCGGATATTGACAGAAATAGAAAGAGTCTTGCAGTCGTATGAACAATTTGTTATAGACGAGACGTTCGTGATTGAGTTGGTGCATGTTCAAACCGCAACAGGCTCTGGTTACAAAAAGAATTTTGTGGATATTACCAAATTGATAGAAAGTAACAGAATACAAATAAAAAACAATGATAATCTATGTTGTGCACGCGCTTTAGTAACGGCCATAGCCCGTATTGAAAAGCACCCTTCTTGGCACAGCATTCATAGAGGTTGTAAAATACAAAAGGAGATTGCTTTGGAAATGCATGAACGAGCCAATGTACCTGCTGGTGAATGTAGCGTTGACAGTGGTTCTAAAGGGGGAATACCCATTTATTTATACTGTCACGATAACCATTATGATGTCATTACAACCATGACCGGATTTCTCAACAGAAGTTATTTTTGTGTAAAATGCAAGAAGGGTTATCAGAATAAAGAACGCCACATCTGCAATAACCCATGTCATTTCTGCCGTCAACTGCACACGGAAACAATGGAAGACTGGAAACATTGCCAAACATGCAACTCATATTTGTGAACCAGACCTGTTTCAATCTACATTTGAAGAAAACAGAATATGGGAAATCTACCTGTGATATATACTACCGTTGCCGTCTATGCAGTCAACTTATAAACGGTTCTCAACACAAGTCGCCACATGCATGCAGAGAGAGCTACTGCCAAACGTGTAAAGAGTATTTTCCTGAAGGACATCAATGCTTCATGCAGCCAGTTGATGACGAGGAATACAATACTACCGACACGCCAAAAAACGAAAAAGAAACAACATATATATTCTATGATTTTGAGTGCACCCGACACGCCATGACTGTCAAGAAGGCCATCTTCCTGGTGTACATAATAAATGCGTAAACTGCAAGAAAGCTTGGTGTGGATCATTTGAGCACATACCTAATCTGTGTGTGGTACATAAAGTGTGTACAGTGTGTACAAACAAGAACGTGACTTCGTCTTCAGAGTGTAATAATTGCAGATTAAATGAAAGAGTGTTTTCTGAACCTAATACCACGACCTTGTTCTGTACGTGGCTCTTTTCTGGCAAAAACAATGGTGTCACTATTATCTGTTATAATTTTAAGGGCTATGATAGCTATCCAATTCTAAAATACCGTCATGAAAATGTCATTCTGCCTGAGGTGATTACAACAGGATCAAAATACATGTCAATCAAAGTACCTCAATGCAAGATCCGATTTATTGACTCCTTGAATTTTATTCCTATGGCTTTAGCTGAAATGCCCAAGGCTTTTGGGGAAACAGAAATTGCCAAAGGCTATTTCCCCCATTTGTACAATACGGATGAAAACCAAAAGGCTGTACTACAACATCTTCCCGACATGAAGTACTACAACCCTGACGGCATGAAACCCGAATACAGATTCAAGTTTTTGACATGGTACGAACAACATTACAGCGACCAATTTGATTTTGAATCGGAGCTAGTGCGATACTGTCGCTCGGACGTCGACGTGTTGCGAAAATGTTGCTTAAAGTTTAGATCATTGTTCATGGACTTGACCAAATAAGAAAGCGGTGACGGTATAGACTCTTTTGCTAAATGTATCACTATAGCATCAGCGTGTAACCTTGTGTTTAGAATCCTCTTTCTTGAACATGAAAGCATAGGGATCATCCCACCACATGGCTATCGACCTGAAGAGAAGCAGTCTACTACTGTCTATCAATGGCTGTCCTATCTGGCACACAAAGACAACATAACCATTCAACATGGTCGGAATAAGGGTGAGAAACAAATTGGTATGTACAAAGTTGATGGTTTTTACGAAAAGAAAGACGGTCAGCAAACTGTGTTAGAATTTCACGGATGTTTCTGGCATGGTTGTCCAAAGTGCTTCGTAAAATCCACAGTCAATCCAGTGGATGAAATGTCTATGGCTGACCTCTATACCAGAACCATAGAGAAACAACGTGATCTAGAACAACTAGGCTACACATATATATCAATATGGGAATGCGATTTTTAACAGCAGCTGGCAAAAATCAGATCATGAGAGAGTACGTTGACGTGCTCGAAATTGTACCTCCAATGGAACCGAGAGACGCTTTCTATGGTGGCCGCACAGAAGGATTTAAATTATATGAAGAAGCCTCTGAGAGCAACACAGTACATTATTACGATGTAACATCGCTCTACCCATGGGTGAACAAAACAGGCAAGATACCAATTGGTCATCCTGTTATAATCACAGACAATTTCAAAGATGTGCACCAGTATGAAGGTTTGATAAAGTGCAAAGTGCTCGCACCTAGAGGTTTATACATCCCAGTACTGCCCGTGAAATGCAATGGCAAGCTATTATTTAGCTTGTGTCGCACGTGTAGTGAAAATTATCAACAGAGTCCTTGTCATCACAGTGATAAAGAAAAAGCTTTCATAGGAACTTGGGTCACAGACGAAGTAAAAATGGCAGTATCATGTAACATTATGGGATGCTAGTGAGATGTTAGAATTGAAGATACTTCATTTGACATAAATAAAAATATTGATATATGTATGTATTGAGAAACATTGTACGTATAAGTGAGGAAGTCTTGAATCTTGAATCTATGACAGTTTACTGGAGATAAATGATAGCCTAGGGTTATCTTGATGTATTGCTGTCAAGGTAATTTTGGGCTGGACTTTAAGATCGGTAATTGGTTAACTGACCAATAGTAATATAGGAATTAATTGTCCAATGAGAGAATAGCTGTTTATTCATGGAGGGACTGGTTTTAGGATAGAGTGGACGGAGAGTTGAGTTTGAGGCACGGTCAGAGTAAGATGTTAGTTAGACTAGGTTTAGTTTAAACGAGCAGTAGCGAGTTTAAAAATGTTAGCTTGTGACTTTGAACTTATGAGAACTTTATAATTATGTGAATAAAATTTACTTATGATATACAAGAGTTGTTGAGTCGATTATGCGACAATCACAAGGTTATACAATACAAACAATGTACGAGATCTGGGACTTTAATCAGATCTCACAATATGACCCGGTCACCAAAAAAGGCGGTTTGTTTACTGCATATGTCAACACCTTTCTCAAAGTAATACAAGAGGCCAGTGGCTGGCCCGATTGGTGTACCACAGACTCCACTGACGTCAAAATCGCAATAATTTCGGCCAAAAAAATAACATCATTTAAAAGACAAGATGTGTTCCAACAATCACCAAAAGTATCATTAAAATCCGACAACTTTCGAAAATCCATGTGTAAACCCGCGAACTACCTTAAGTCAATGCAATTTGTAGTGTATTCACATAAAAAGTTAGAAGTTGCCGCTTGAGTTAATGTAAATGTCGAATGCCCCGCAACATTTTGTTGAAGTATTCTGACAGGTAAGCACGCTGAGATATTGCCGAGACAATGTCGGATATAACCAAGAGGGTATGCATAATAGGCGCCGGGCCGAGTGGCATGTGTGCTCTTTATCAACTTAAGTTGCTGGGAGATAAAGGTCCGGAGGTCATGTGTTATGAGAAACAGGACACCTGGAATGGTCAATGGAACTACAACTGGAGAACGGGTCAGTATTTTATTCATTCATTCATTCAGTCAGGCAGGCAGTCAGGCAGTCATTGGTTTGTTAGTTTATTCATTCAATTATTCATTCACTCGTTTGTTGTTATATTTATTTAAGAAGGCACAATGCCTTTGTTAACAGTGTCGGATTTTGTGGTTAAGTAGTGTGGTTTCTAGTGGTTTTGCATATTTGCGATCATTATGTTACATATTCGTTTCAATGATGGTTTTTTTTGTGCTTTTTACGTTTCAATACATTTTTAATATGGTATAAGCACAATTGTTTTAAATAATTTTATAAAATAACTGAATGTTATGGTATATGTTAAAATCTCTTTTGATTTATTTCTATAAATGACGATATTTCAAAATTGACAAGTATAAGATATGTGCAATGCACGGCATCATCTGACGCAATGTTATATGACAAAAAGTGTCGGCAGTCTGTATCGAATGATAGAATAAATTCCACGGAACTATCAAAATGCATTGTTCTAGAACTTTATTCCTATTAGTAGTGGGCAATGACGGTCCGTAGAGGCGGTTATGAGGCAGTTCTATAAAAACCCAGGCCATTTTTTAAGGTCTTTGCTATTAAAAGTTGTTCCAGTCCGAAATCCAGGTCATTGCCTCGAGGTCATATCTAGGTCACATAATGTTAGATTCGCGCGCCCTTATTGATCAAGGATTTTGGAAGTGGCGCAATATTAATCAGATTTAGCGCCAGTCATTGGTCCAAGCTCGCTGTAGCAAACTGACCAAGGGCCGACAACTCACGAGGGTAGAATACAAGCATACACAAAGTAAAATTTACAATTTTAATTTTACATGAATAAAATTACGAATATACAATTATACAATATATACAAATTAAAGATAATTACTCAACAAAAAAGCACAAAAACAGCTGGTTTAAAAAGGTCATATGATGGTATTAGCACTTTTTTTACACAGTTCTATCTCTTACACGTTCCGTAATCTACATCGCGATCCAAACTGCTTATTTCATTTGAATGTTAAAACTGTTTTTAAAAATGAACTTATATGGTATTAAGGATACTACTACTGCGTCTGGATTATCGTAGATTTAGCATCACTTGTCCCTTGCGGCGGTGGCTATATAAACTGGGTTCTCTTCCCTAGAACTCTATACTCACGGTCAAATAACTCTGTCACAACGTAGAGTGATTCGCGTCGACAGTTTGTCACAGATTCACGTCGACAGTAGTACTGTTTTTGTAAATTTTGACACAGTTTCTAGTCAATAGCGGGGACATCACCACGGATGTTTTGAATATTTTAAATATATCCAAACATATGAAGCATATTTTTACATTCGGGTGAATTTAATGTATTGTTAGTAATTGAACATTTCATTATGACTATTTCTTCAATTTTAAAGCAATTTAATTGTATTTCTCTGTCATTGGAGCTTTTTTAATATGTGCTAATAACTGACATAGCTACCACATCAAATCACAACCAGCATGATACATAATAAATGTAGTCACTTTTATTGCTAAGTTTTGCTATGCATGTATCCGTTTTTATACATTTCTAATTAATAGTGCAAGCCTATGCAAGTACTGCCATTTACACTTCAGGGGTCGTATTCACCAACCATTCTTGAGAATTTTCTTAGGTTTGAGCTTGAAAATCCAAATTAAAACTTTAGAAATGTAGTTTACCATGACATATAGAATCATTGTGAGTGTTTATTTGACTATATATTAGATATCCCTACACAGGCCCGTAGCTACTCTGAGGCACTGGAGTGCCTCCCTGTTTTTCGGGCTAGGTATGAACAAAATTGAGGTACTTTATTTAATATCCTTGTTACAATTTAAAACTAAATAAATTATGATACTCAGATGAAGTATTGGTCAGGCAGCACAAGATGCCTCAATTTATTTTGCTAGGGATGGAAAAGTTTGATATTATTATTGCTGCTGTTTTGGCCCAGCATATTTTAGACTACACTAGACCATTATCTGTAAGCTTACAATCAAAAGACTGTGATTGACTACAAGCCCACACTGAAGCTAGAAATTAGTGAGTACTTTAGAAAAGCTTCGTTCTGAAAGCACGTGGGGTGTGCCGACAATATTGCATCCTCACTGGACATTATCCCATATAAACCACGAACTACGGGAAGACAAAAACATCGTGCGCATGCTGGCAATTCTGAGGCTGTTACTGACTACTTCCAAATAAAAATTAATTTTAACCGTTTCTAGTTCATATTTTAACTCATTTAATTGAATCAAAGGTTTTCCGAAATACATGATGTTCTGAACGGGTGTTTGTTACTACCAGGTAACATAAGTAGGCTAACACCAGAAATATATATCTGCTAAGACTAGAAACTTGATCTTATGATAGTCATAAGTGCATCTCTGTATCGTCATAAATGAACAACTTTCAAGGGCCCTTAAATAAGATATAACATGTAAGATCTAAACATAGGGTCTTAAGTATGCTCCACATTTGTTCATCGCTGTTCCCTCTTCATTGTGAAGAGGTTGTTGCTATTTATTTTCCTGATTGTGCTTGAAGCCAAATTAGTCAGACGTGGTTATTGACTTTTATCATATATTTTTTTTAAATAAATAAAACAAGAGCTGCCGGAGGGACAGCGCGCTCGACTATTTCAATGATGTTCTTAAACAACATCTTTTTTTCAAGAAATAAGTACCAAATGGACGACAAGTAAAACTCTGGGGTGGTAAAATTAAACTCTAATTATTGCTTATCTGTTAAAATTAAATTAGCAAAATAATTCACCAACACTGTCAATTTTCATTATCAACAGTTATGTTTTTCTGAAAACAACAGAGTGAATAACTGGCTCATATTGCCGTAATATTAATTAATTCAGCATGGATCTATAGTTGAAATAATCTTGTACCAGCATGCACAGTT
>CM055904.1:30523431-30550931 GCA_029582155.1 Panopea generosa | reverse complement strand
AACCTTAGATCTGTCTAATTACATAAAATACCGAGGCCATGTGTTAGCTGATGTGTACTTAAATATTCTCCAGTGAGATGGTGCTAGAGTTAAACCATTTTCCTTAACGCATATGTCGATTCCTAGAGTAAACACCATATTTCACACCAGCGTGACATATTTTTATCAGCTCTTTTCAGGAAATATATAAAAAATACGCGTATAAAAACAATATTTCATTTTTCGAATAGATATATCAAGTGAATTTGCGATATCGTATTCACACCTTTCATCACGATGGTTTTGACACGCCTCTCTAAGCCTGTGCTGTTTACACAGCATTGTAACAAAAACTCGCAATACAAGTTTCAAACATATCGAAATGTTTTTATTGTTGTTGTTCAATCTATTTCCATTTAAAATAGAAAATGTTTACTGTGTACACGTCTTCTATTGCTAATATAGCTCCGGAGACTAGTAGCAGCGCTCTATATCAGATAAGAATGAACATGTTTTCGCTATTGGTTTGAAATAGTGCATATTCACTATCTAATCATTTCTAGAGCGTATACTTAACAACATGATGGTTATTAAATTTATTTCACCAGCAATTTGTACTGTGGTAGGAAGCTCTTCACCTGGCAAGAGTACTCTAGTATTTGAAATTTTAAAACACACTGATGTGGTGTTCACAGTTCAAGCAGTGCAAAAAGTATATGCATATGGTTCTTGGCAAGCTTAATTTACAGAAATGCAGCAAACTATTCAAAATATAGATGTTTTTTATGGATTACCTAATAAACAGGATTTAGAATCATGGGCATTATAAAGAAAGCATCGTATTTTAGTGTTGGGTGATCTTATGAGTGTTGCAGAAAGTGATAAAAACTCGCTCAATTTGTTTACAAAACAGTCATCACATAAATTTTTCATTTTTTTTTATCGTACAAAACTTATTTTCTGGTGAAAAATATTTCAGAAGTATATCGCTTCAAACACACTTAATTCTATTTAAGAAAAAGAGAGATGAGCAGCAAATACATACGTTTGCACGGCAATTATTTCCCTCTAACGCACATTATTTTATAGATGCATACAAAAAAGCAACACAAGAAAGATATTCCGTCATTTTAGTTGATAAAAAGCCCTCACAGTAACCCTGATTATTCATCAAGAAGTCATATTCTACAAGGACAAGTTGTCAGTGTGTTTGTTCCCAAGAAAAAATGAATGTGCTTATCAAGAAAGAAAAAATATTTTATTTTATTATGACTTACCACGACTAGAAAACAACAATTTACTTTAGTGAAGGTTATTACAGAACGTCAACTTCAAGCAGTTGTGCAGATTGTGTACAACGTTATTTATGAATTTCGTTGACTTCCTCAAAATGATAAAAAGAAGTTACTTCGTTATAAAACAGTCATTCGAAAATGTGTCGTCAAGCGAATGTCTTCCAAGAAAAGAATTGCACTTCTCGTGAAATATTTACAAAAAACAAACAAACTTGAGGACAGTCTACACGAGAAAATTCAGAAGCACAAATATCAGTTAAGACTAAGCGAACCGCTCAAGATCAACCCACCAAAATGAAGAATGGCAAGATAATACATCAAACTCAAAGACGAGCAACCAATCAACTGAAGCGGAAATTAACGCGTCAAGCAAGACATACATGTATGTCAAAATCACCAAACGTAAAGCAAGATAAATGGATCAACTATTTAGTATAAATTGATGAAACTTTGCTAGGTTCACTCATTGTCGCACTTTTTTTCTATCATCAACATGGATTCTTTAGTAGCGCATATAACGACGAAATGATACGAAAAGGAAATCGCATTGAACACAATATGGAGTTCAGTAGTGCAGATGAAGATGGAATAGTCAGATGGGCAGATAGAGTACAACAAACGGATAAATAAGTACAATGTGTGCGATAGAATGTTTCAGCATAAAAAACAACACTACACCGCCATCAACTTTCTCACGCGTATCACGTGCAGTTTCATATTTGCCAACGTCAATTTTGATTTCGTTGATGGCTTCTCTGAATATTTATTCTGTAACAAGTACAGAATAAAGATTTCTGTTGTGTATATAAAGTTACCATAATGTGTTACCACGGTGAATATTGTATATTAAATTGCCTGTATCTATATAATAATGTTATTTTTCATATAAATTGTATAATAAAAGTAGTCTTAAAGGAAATTGTTTTGTCATGATTTTATATGAACATGTGTAGAAATAATAGAGGCTGAAAATTTGCAGCAATAATGTTCATCAACTGAATTTATTTTCCAGAAACAGTATGTTTCACAAACACATCTTGATTTCAATATACTTCACTACAGTAGAATATTACTAAAAACTTTTAATATTAATTCCACAAAGTGCATAAATTTGTTCAGATTGGATTGGTTCCCAACTTTACTATGTGTGATGGTTGTGAATCAGTCGAACAATGTATCATGACTGATATGTCATTACTACAGTAAAACATGTTGGAAACGTTCATATCAATATCTACCAATTAAAACATAGTATTCCCAAATTACGTTTCCAACACGCTTCTGTTCTAATAGTTACTGAATTATCTACTGTTTCAACCGAAGTGTTCAAGTCAGTTATTGTAATTTTCTCCATCTCAAAACACACGCTTTCGTGATAAGGAGAACAATTAATTTCACTGTATACCAGTTAAGAGTATTGACATGAAGATATGCGAACTTTGATAGGTTTATTTACATTCACAATTAAAAATACATGTATTACTTAAAAGCAAAATATATTATAAGACTAAAGCAACAGATAATTTTTCTATCAAATACGTTT
This sequence comes from Panopea generosa, assembly GCA_029582155.1. Classification (NCBI taxonomy): domain Eukaryota; kingdom Metazoa; phylum Mollusca; class Bivalvia; order Adapedonta; family Hiatellidae; genus Panopea; species Panopea generosa. The sequence continues at coordinate 30,548,114 of CM055904.1, read as the reverse complement.
TGTCTTAAACCACTTTGTAATAAATGAATCCGTACTTTGTTTTTTAAAATGATTTTGATGAGGTTTTTGAACTTTTTTTGTCGGAAAGAATATCATCTCCAATCGATTATGCAAAATATTTTTGTATAATTGTTTTACTAAAAAAATAGTTTGCCGCTTCAAAGTATCATAAAATGATAATCTGTTTTTTCAAACAGTAAACATAGATAAAGTAATAATCTAACACATGTTTGCAAGGAATTCATCACTAACACATGTTTGCAAGGAATTCAACAGAATCCGGTATGATTTCTGGTGGTTGTGTTATAGGATCTTGTAGCAGACTGTAGAGCATTTGTGATGTTGTTGATGTAGGTAACACTGCGTTTGGTGTCACCCGTCTAAGTATCGGTGTTGATGTCGACAACGCCGAATTTGATAACTTAGGTTTGATATAGAAGCGTTTTACAAGTGGTCTTTATTCTATAGTAGATAACAGTTACAATTTTTATTTCTTAGATTTCAATCATTTTCATAAATCATATGAATATTTCTATTATTAACTGTGATTTGCAGTATGCTCAATCATTCCCAATCATGTTTATTTTAATCATAAACTGTGATTTGTAGTTTGTTAAAGTTATAGCTGTTTTTAGTGTTCTCAGTCATGTATACTGTATAACTCTGATTATTTTATATTTTGATACTGTTATTGTTTTATATATTTTACTTAGAGCTCAATCATTTTATAATCATATGTATATTTTTTATTATTAACTGTAATTTGTAAGTGGAATTAGATTTATATGTTTCTACTGTTGCTGTTTGTTACTTAGATCTCAATCGTATGTATAATTTTTTATGTATAATTTGTTATAGTTTAATAAAAATCATAAACAATGACTTAATTCATGTGTCATATTATTTACACCAAAACTTAAGCAATCTGTATACATATTGCTGCTATCATAAACCTTGAACACATTTTCATGCTAGAACTAATAACACATTTTCCCTTCATAATTATAAAAGTACTGACTCAAAACTTCAAAATAAATTTCCCTCCAAAGTCTATAAAAGTGCATACCAAGAAGTATTACATCCGTGAAATTTTTTTATCTACGGTATGACAAATCTAAAAGATATTTATTTTATACCACCTGCAGTGTGACCTTGGGATTGTTAACCGATCAGAGCGCTGCAATGTAGGATGAGTACGATATGCTTAGATATCTAACATTGAGAAATGTCAGGGACTAAGATGATGCATGGCTGATTGAGACTTATATGGTAAATGGGATATATTTTTATTACTGATATAATCAAACAAAACGAAATGTGTAGCGGCGGTGTGTTATCATACAGCGGGAACAATGCTAAAACATAGTCTTTATATACACGATGAAATGTTGACCGAGATGTAACCCAAGGGAGCGCGGGGGTAAAGTAGGCGACCTTGAACCAATGACTGTCGCTCTAAATCAGACTGATATTGCGCCACTTCCAATTTCTTTGATCAATAAGAGCGCGCGAGTCTGACATTATGTGACCTAGATATGAACTCGAGGCAATGGCCTGGATTTTGGACCTGCAGTGAACAAAATAGCCTGGATTTTTTATAGAAACGCCTCAGAACCGCCTCTACGGACCGCCATTGCCCATTACTCCTATTGTCAAAACTAGCCTGACGTCCCTAGTCTGTAAATACTTTCCTAAATATAAAGTTTCAAACATACTTGATATTAAATGGAATATATATGGGGTGTGAGGGGACGATAAAAATGGAATATATAAAAGGGGGAGGGGATGCTATAAATGTATTTAATTATTTTCAATATGGATAAAAAGCAGCTTATTATCATAAATAAATAAAATTCGAAATATTTGGAATATCAAATGCACCGAAACATGACAAAATCGATGTTTCAATCGAAGTGGTAAATATGACACGAAATCCTAAAAATTCTAAAAATAGACAACACTTAAATACTGCTTGACGACTTTCACATCGTCATTCGGACTTTTTCTAAGATGAAATGTTTTAACTACGAATAAACCTGTAAGAAAGATCAAATTGAAATCAAAATGAAATCACGTGATTCATTTCATACCTCTCAAAACGTGTAGCAATTTTAAGCAGGAAATCAATTTTATTTAAATGCCGGGGTTCACTATATCGAAAAACCAATCGGTAAGCAATTAAGCATATATAGAAGAGAAGGTGCGGCCTAGCGACTGGCCTGCTTGCTCATATCTTAACATTTGTAAACATAAACATGTTGTTTGGATTAATAACTGTGTGAACTACTGATATATAACAGATAAGGTGAATGGTCAGTGTATGTAATAATGAATATTCTTGTAATGAATACATTATGATTTCACTTTGATTAAACCAAGTTTGAATCAGTTTGAATAAAGTACATTGTTAATCTTAATTTCTTAAACAATGTATAATTATTTAATTGCTTCTTCTTTTAATAGTAATTAACTAAAATGCCTTAAAACTTTATATTGAAGTATAAATGAGTACGTTTTTATCTTTCTTTCTTTACAACAACAAGTACAACTTATTTCCAAATTCATATAACATAAACATCATACATTCAAGAACAGACCTGCTAAGATTCAACCAAATCTGTTATGTTCAACTTTTGAAGTTTTAAACTCCCTCCACTTGTGCTATGCTTCCAGTGAGTACAGGAATTCAATGTTAGTGGCAATATTTTAGTGCTGCTGGCTTTTATACTTCGGCCGTAGCCCAAGTTAGAAAACTCCTTTTCCATACATTAGTTTGGCATGTTATAATAGATATACGTATGACATTGACAAATGAGTATATATAGGCATGCGTTATTGTTAAAAATGTTTTTAGCCAATTTTAATTTTATATCTATGTTTTTTTAAAACCTCCCCATGGTGATTATTTCATAGGTGTTAAGATTAGTTTGATGTTTCAACCTGAATAAAATTCGCCTTTAACAGTATGCAGTGTTATTTACTACATTCCTACTTTCATGTGTTTTTAATAATGCATGTTACATGTATCCTGAAATGTTCATACATCTAAAGCTCAGACCTCCGAAAGCTGGCATTAAGCAAAATTTAACAAATATATATTATATGTGACAAACGTAGTATTGCATTACCTTGAATGGCACATTCACCAAAGTAGAATAAACATATACAGATTAGTCAAAAGCAATTCAATACATACAGCATGACAGAAATATGTCTGATCTTAACTTGAAGAACACCACTGTAGATCAAAATATCAGTTTGCCTAACTGTTCTAAAACATGTGACATTTAGGGCCATGAGTTATTGAAATGTATTTATATATAATTACTAAACAATCATTACTCATGGTATCAGTTGGTGTAAATATATTAATCAAATTGTTCATTGTGACAAATTTTTGCTAATTTACAAAGTATGACAACTCTTTGTCAAATGATCCATGTTATTATGTTATCTGTTTAAGATATGTATAACCGCTGAGAGTAAAATATAGTAGTAAATGTATTTTTTACAATACGTGGGCACGTGGAATGTAATTTAGTGTATGTATAAGTTAGTTTTTTCATGTAGCCTTTCCCAGATCTTGATGTCTCGTAAATCAGATCTGTTTAATCTCAATGAAAAGGCAGGGAATTTTATGCCTATCCCATAATGCATGGCTTTAAACGTTTAACGTCATTCAATTTTCCCTTAAGTAACTGACCAATCAATATGCTTAAATCTCATTGCTACGTAACGGATCGAAGCGGGACAGCTATGGGCATAGCCTTGAAGGGCGGGGGCAACCTGAGGAGAGAGTGTATGAGGATGTACTTCCAGGCTCCAAAGTATATGCTAAACCTTACTATTGTCGGGAGGGGGGGGGGGTATAACTTTACAAAACATGTGTACACATGTCAATAAAGTGGTTTGGTAGTGCCTGTATCTATGAAGGAGTTGTTTCATTTTCAATATTTGTTATGTTACCAAAAAATCACCCTTTTTGGAGTACAGTCTTTTGCTAATAAACTAAAGCAGTTTTACAACTCGCAACATCGCGTGAGATATTGACAACTACGTCTTCTTCCTTTTTCTTTTTTTCTTTTTTATGTGTTTGATTGTCATGACTGAACAAATTCACAATTAATATGCACGCACACTTTTCAATGATGTTGCATATATTAAAGGGAAGAATCCGAGTTTGATTTGTCTAAGTTTAGAAAACTTGTTTTACAATAGATGTGAAATAAATACGCTTGAACTAAACTCAGTAACATTTTGTTATATTTTATATAATTTTATTTTGATTCACATGTTTTCTATTTTGTGAAACTTCTCTCATATCCCATGTTACCCTTACAGGGACAGATGAATACGGCGAGCTTATTCATGGAAGTATGTACCGCTATTTGTGGACTATAGGACCGAAGGATTTGATGGAATTCGCCGATTACTCATTTAAAAAACATTTTGGCAAACGATTACCTTCCTACGTCCCAAGAGAGATAATGCGACAATACCTTCACGGTGAGTGCATATCTTATATTCTGAATAAAACATATATTTATTCTATGTGTAATTTAGATAGATAATGCGACAATATCTTCACTATATGTATAACTATATGTCAAATAATATGTATGCAATATATATTCATCTGTGTCTTATGGCAATTACAGAGGTTAGGTTTGAGAGGATAGTAAGAGTTTATAGATATTCTCTTCTAACAATCACAGAGGTGGTTAAGTTAGTGAGATTTTTCATAGATATTCCGTTGCAGGGCTCTTCTAGCAAAAGAAGAAATTAGTTCGAAGTAAGATATTGAGATTATTGATAGATGCCCAACTATTGTATAAATCAAAGAGGTTAGTTGTGCTGGTGAGAAGGAACTGACCAAAATAAACCTTTTCTTGATAAATTTTCCAAGTTATTATTAACTATAGCCAACAGTAGTTAGAAACCCAAAAGGTAGAGTGTAAAGTACAGTAACTAATTGCCAATTACCTCTCTGTGTATATTTATCAGAATCGTCATAGTTGTGCTTTGGTTGATCAATAAGTGTATCATTAAAGCAAGTAAAACACACGAAACACCCTTATATTCATTGTTAAACAACCCCCAATACCTTGAATATAAATGCAACTGTGTAATCCTCATGTATGTGCCTATCCAATATCATATTGAAGTCAGTTTGTATATGAGATCTGAACATTATGGTATGATTTCAAACATGATTTACAATTCAGTATGTGCCTATCCAATATCATATTGAAGTCAGTTTGTATATGAGCTCTGAACAGTTTGACATGATTACAAATTTGATTTACAATCAGTATGTGCCTGTTGAAGTCAGCTTGTATATTATGACATGATTACAAATACGATTTACAATCAGTATGTGCCTGTTGAAGTCAGTTTGTATATGAGATCTAAACATTATGGCATGATTGCAAATATGATTTACAATTTTTAATAAATAAGCACCATTATTCCACTCGTAAATAATACAAACAGCAACGCTTTGCTTGTTTTCACTCCAAACGCAGCTTACATCGGATGATCTTGATGGAATAAATACCAAGCACGGTTACATTGAGTATCTGTGTAATTCCATTCAGAATACCCGGCATTGTTTTTATAAGATAACACATAAAACACTGTTTAGTTTGCTTCACAATTCTAGGTGCTTTAACTTATCAATACACCTAACGTCGACTTACTAAATCGCAAGAGATAGAATTTCACCTTGTCTGTTCATATTTCAATATTATCGTAATTTAATCACAATTATACTCCACCCATTCTACCAAATAATTCTCGTATCATCATTATGTATGTCCGTTATTTCTGCTATATTTTCTCATACCATTTTCCAACATTTACTTTTACTTTCCTCTATGCATTACTCCTTCACATCCTATACACTCATATTTCCTTTCTTCTCGTATGATCACATGTTCCACGGAGGATACTCGCTCACACAGACTTATCACCCTGGTATTACATAATGTCTATTAATATATCTGTTTACAGAGCGAGAGTGGGTCTTTTTGGTCACTATTAACTCAAGCAAAAAGGGTTCAAACCGATGAACAGTTTCGTTTAACTTATTCTGTCCGGTGACGTCCACGAAAATCCCGGTCCAGCTTCATCTAGTACGTCCGATATGAGTTCCGGCTCGTCATACATTTTATCTTCCGGAATATTAGACATCACAGAACTTATTTATAGCCATCTCTCATTTGTACATTATATTGTTCAAAGCTTTGCCCCAAAGATACACCAACTGTATGCTGATTTATGCTCATTTTATGTATTGGCTTTCACGGAAACTTGGCTGAATATCAATACACCTACATCGGATCTTGCCTTTTCCAACTACCAAACACCCTTCCGTAAGGATCGCCCGACTGACAGATATGGCGGTGTCCTAGTCTATGTTAAGGATACGATCTTTGCTCGCCGAAGACAAGACTTAGAGTTAAACGACATTGAATGTATATGGTTAGAATTGAAAGTGAAACATAAACCTATTCTGTTCGGCGTTTTCTACCGTCCACCGAATTCCAATGTTGCTGTCCTTTCGTGTATACAAGATTCCATAGCCCTAGCTCTAGATACTCAGATTAAAGACATAATGGTTACTGGTGATTTTAATCTCGATTGTCGCAAACCTGCATCTCGAATGAAAATTGACAACATCTGCATGCAATTCGGCATTTCCCAACTAATTTCAGATCCAACCAATTTCACCGAATCTTCCCAGTCCATTATAGACCTATTCCTTGTATCCTGTCCCAATCTGGTATCCATTTGTGGTGTAGGTGAACCCTTCCTTGAACAGAATATTCGCTATCATTGTCCAGTATTTTGTTGTATCAGATACCCTAAACCCTGACACACACCCTTCAAGCGAAAAGTCTTGAAATTTTCTGAAGCCAATTTTGATCTGTTGCGTACCAATGTATCCGAGTTTGATTGGGAAATTTGTTTTAACGCTGAAATTGATGTATATTGTTCTAGTCTCACTGCAGCTTTACTTTCTTTATGTGGTGAGTGTATTCCTAACAAAACTGTAACAGTACGACCCACCCACCCACCTTGGATGCACAACACAATTAGAACCGATATTCGAAGACGAAAACGAGCATATATCAGTGCACGCAAAACAAACAACCCAAACCATTGGAATACATACAACACCATACGTAACAAAACTAACTCACTCGTACGCAATGCCAAACACGTACACAACACCAAAATGGCCGAAATACTAAAGCACCATCTGTCACAACACAACTCGTCCGACTACTAAAAACTTCTAAAAGGCTTCATTAATCCCAATTCCTCTACAACAAGCATCCCAACACTTTATCACAACAACAACACATATGAAACAAACACAAAAAAGCAGACATACTCAACACATTCTTTCAAGCACAAACACTCCTAGATGACACGAATAAAGACCTCCCAAACCTTTCCCATCAGCGATCAAGGTCCTAAACTCACCAACATTAACATCCAGCCTAAAGAGGTAACTGACGCCCTAAAAATTCTTAAATCAAGGAGAGCCACCGGTCCCGATACCATCAATAACATAGTGCTCAAAGAACTCTCAAACGAACTATCCCGACCTCTCTGTGATCTCTTCAATTACTCCGTACGTCTATTCAAAGTTCCCCGTCAATGGAAACTAGCACATGTCTGTGCAATCTACAAGAAGAAAGACCCTCACGATATTAGCAACTACAGGCCAATCTCCCTACTCAGTGCAGTCAGTAAAGTCCTCGAAAAGATTATCCACAAACATGTATTTAACTTTTTCCATGACAACAACTTCATCTCTTCTTTTTAGTCTGGCTTCGTTCCCAAGGACTCTACTGTCAATCAGCTTACATATATTTATCATACCTTTTGCAAGGCTCTAGATGATGGTAAAGAGGTTCGAGCTGTCTTTTGTGATATATCTAAAGCTTTCGACCGCGTGTGGCATAAGGGACTCTTATTCAAACTTAAACGCAGTGGTATCTCTGCCTCTCTTCTTCTTTGGTTCAAGGATTATTTAGCTGGCAGAACACAATGTGTAGTCCTTTCCGGGTCCACATCTGACACGGTTCCAATATCGGCTGGTGTTCCTCAAGGCTCAATTCTTGGTCCATTATTATTTCTTGTTTATAGCAATGATATTGTTTCTGAAATAGGCTCTGCGATTCGCCTCTTTGCTGACGACACAACCCTTTATGTTATTGTCGATAATCCTCAACATGCCGCTCTCCGTTTAAATTCTGACCTACAAAAAATCAATGACTGGGCTTCAACCTGGCTAGTAACTTTTAATCCTTCTAAAACTGAATCTCTACTTATTTCTCGCAAACATGTCAAACCCCAGCACCCGCCCATATTCATGAACTCTATTCAAATACAGGACACTGACAATCACAAACACCTTGGAATAACTCTATCTAACGATGGCACATGGCACAAACACATTGAAGACATCACCAAAAAGCTTGGAATCGAGTCAACAATCTGCGCTCTCTCAAATTCACTCTTGATCGTCGGTCGCTTGAAACTATCTACACATCTTTCATTAGACCTACACTCGAATACTCTGACGTCGTTTGGGATAACGAAAGCTGAAGAAGAAGACCTCGAAAAAATTCAAATCGAAGCAGCTAGAATCATTACGGGAGCAACAAGCTTGGTATCACTTAATAATGTATACAAAGAATCCGCTCTTGAGCCTTTGAAGTCCCGCAGACAAAAACACAATTGATCCACTTCTATAAAATGCTCAACAGTCCTTCTACCCGTTCCTACATATCCAATATGATCCCCATGACAGTAGGTAATGTTGCAACCTATGGCCTGCGCATTTTTGACCACATTAGGAACGTTTCCTTCAATACACAACACTTCTCTGCATCTTTCCTCCCCTCCACTATATCAGAATGGAACAAACTACCCCCTGCCATCCGGTCTGCTGCTTCCGTCTTGTTTTTCAAGCACGATCTAAATTCTAACAAGAAGACTGTTCCAAAATTTTATTACGATGGTAGAAGAGATTCGGCAATTCAGCATGCGCGGTTACGGATGCACTGCAGTTCCTTGAAAGAGCACCTGTTTTCCAAAAACATTGTAGAAAGCCCTACCTGTGTCTGTGCAGAAATTGAGGATACGTATCACTTTTTCTTCACTACCCCTTATATCAACGCCAAAGAACTCTACTCCATGACGTCCTTCGTCCTATTACTTGTCTAGACCTAAACACACTTCTGTTCGGCAACGACTCTCTTTCTGATGATGTCAATCGAAAATATATCACCATGTCCAAACATACATTTCGAAGACCAATCGTTTTATTCATTGAATTGAACTATCATCTATTCCATAAGAGCGACCCACAACACCTCAAAAGGTATCCTGTGATCACACCTCTCTTTTCCTGTTTCTCTCTATCTACTTTATCTACCCTTTCCACTTTATTTCTTCTCACATATTTTTTTTTCATTTTTAATATATTTTAAGTTATATACGGCAATTATTGTTCAATGCAAGTATACACAACTCTCAGTATTTGAAGCGTCGCATACGCCGTAGCCTTTATACATGCCAAATCAGCTACATCTGTATTCTCAACGATCAAGATACTTGCACATATTAATTTTTTCATCTTAAGCGCTGCTTATAATCCGTTTGTCTAGTAATTAATTTGTTTTCATTGCATTTGTAACACCATTGTATAGTCCTTGCACGATATTCAGAAGAAAGACTTTGTATAAGCTAGAAATAGCTTTGTTCTCAATTCTATTGTTATGTATCGCTGTATATTTGAATATATTTATTTTTTATATGTTGAAAACGAATAAATATTGTTTAAACTAAACAACCCTCAATTTTAGCTACCTAAACCAATAGTTTTTATTACAAACCAACTAGGGTTACAGCACACAAATATAACACGTTATTGAAGCTTACATACACACACAACAATTAGCATCATTTATGTCATAATAAGCTTAAAATAATTATCTATACTTCTGACTGCCTTTTGGGCACAGAGTGAAGAGATACCAAAATGTTTTTCCTTCAACAACTAATTATGTAATTAATCACGTAATTAAAAGAGTTATTCTCAATATATGTTTTCTTTATACATGTAATCATATAATGTAGTCATGTTCCCAAACTTGACTCATATTTGAGATAACAAATGTCAAATTTTGACACTGGGAGTTGATCTTTAAGCTTTTTCGATATCTCTTATTTACAGTGGCCAAATTTCACCAACACCATACTAGCCAATATTGTATAAACCCGTTTGAATAATGTCCCTACTTTATAACGTTACGGACCATATGGTATGTATATTGATCGGTTGCTTTATGTCAAGAAGTATTCAACGTTACGTTACATGCATAACAAAGATACATTTGTAAAACAGGATAGTTATACAATGTAAAGCTTATATTACTATGCTCACCAAAAGTTCGAACTGACAAATATATTACTTTCTTTATGTAACTGCCTTTCTTTGTTTACACTTCCAAAATGGCAATTGTATTGTTTTTAAAAATATCTTTTGAAACATGACTTACATTGTACTTCGAACTGTTCTACCAATCAACAAACATTATCGGCAAAACATCGCCATGAAAAAGTCTACAACTAAATGCAAACATGCTTGGTCTTGTTATGGAACATAGGCATTTCACGTGTTAATACAAAATATAGTTTAAAGAGATTAAATTAGAAACAGTACACGTATATATTTAGAGTTTACGGTAGAAAGAGAAAGAATATAAACGTTTTGTTTCTGTTGATTTAATAATGAGAACAGCATGTAAATATGAAGAGAAAACAATTTGAAATAACCTAAAATTTGACATGTTTCAAATTGAAAGTTATAAGTTTAATGTCCTGAAAACATATAACGTATTTCTTACATTATGCCGTACGTAATGTGGCAGTTTGTAACGTTTACCAATCACGTTCATATCTTTCACCATGGACATAATTCTATTACATCAGACACTCATACAGCCTCTTGCGTAAATAGTTTGTTAGCTTGTATTGGTTTCTTCTTGCGAATGTAAAACTTGCGGTAATATCCTCTGAATTTCTCCTTGTTCCTTCCTGCTTTCAAGACAGATAAATACTAGTTACATAGTTGCCTTCATTTCTATGTCTCGCTTTTGCTTGTATTGTTTATAATTGTTCTCTGTCTATTTCTCAATATCGGATAACGCCATTCTACAATATAAATATTATATTTATTAATATAGATATAATAATGGATATTGTTTACCAATATACATGGACTGTTTTGTTTTATCTTTTTATAACTCAAGATCACATATAAGAACGCATTATCACATATAAGAACACATTGTCACATATAAGAACGTATTACCACATATAAGAACGCGTTATCACATTTAAGAACGTATTATTACATATAAGAACGCATTATCACATATAAGAAAGTATTACCACATATAAGAACGCATTATCACATTTAAGAAAGTATTGTCACATATAAGAACGCATTATCACATATAAGAACGCATTTTCACAAATAAGAACGAATTATCACATATAAGAACGTATTACCACATATAAGAACTCATTACCACAAATAAGAACGAATTATCACATATAAGAACGCATTATCACATATAAGAACGCATTACCACAAATAAGAACGAATTATCACATATAAGAACGTATTATCACAAATAAGAACGCATTATCACAAATAAGAACGCATTATCACATATAAGAACGCATTATCACATATAAGAACGCATTATCAAAAATAAGAACGCATTATCACATATAAGAACGCATTATCACATATAAGAACAGATTATCACATATAAGAACGCACTATCAAAAATAAGAACGCATTATCACATATAAGAACGCACTATCAAAAATAAGAAGCAGTATCACAAATAAGAACTTACTTGTTACTAATTTATTGTTTTGGATGATTTAAGAGCGCTGTACAGTTTTTGCTATATTCCGTAACAAAGTTAAATTCATTTTAATATAATTAGAGCAAACCACATTTCATTTATATTCTTTAGCAAGTATATGTATTGTCTGACTATGCAAATAATGCTGGAATTCTAAATCTGAAATGTTCTACACCAATCAGGTACACATTAATATATCTTATGCGTCTGTTACAATTTATTTTACAATAATTCAGCATTTATCCATAAAATTTCTATAAGAGCTTTATCACAAGATAGAATTAGTGGAAATACGATAGTTAAGATAGTGCCAAATACTGCATTGTTATTGAAAACAGCAGTTACGGAAACATAGCGAACTTTCCTATTGTCCAGTATCAAGCGGGCGATTTGGTGTATTATACAAATGTACTATTGCTGGTATATTGATTGGTTGCTTCATGTCTAGAAGTAATCAACGTTATGTTATATGCGTAACAAAGATACATTGTAAAATGCCTTTAATTCCAATTTGCACCCTTATTATTTATAAACACTGAAGTTTGGTTTTGTTCTAATAATATAATGTATTACCGATTTAATAGAATATTAACAGAAAATTAACGATTTTTTACCACTTTCAAAATAGTAACGGTACCATATATCGTTTTGGCGACATGCAGAATTTAGCTTTTGAAAATGATAACTTGGTTTCAGTGGCGATATATGTACCAGACTAGAGAAAAAGTCAATACAAGATGTGCAGTGATGTTTTTATCAAGCTTTATAATAGAAAATTCGGCGGCGTAGAAGTATTGCATACTCGACCATTATAAGACACTTATAATTAAACAGAAATATATTTTCAAGTAATTAAATCCCCACGAAATATCTACCAAGACGTGTTCAGACAATAAACTGCAATTTTATTAGTCTAAAAGATTTATTGTCAAGAATTGCGTTGTAAACGCTGGAGACTTGGATTTTTCAAATATGAGTTAATTTTGGGAATATACTTGGTTAAATTTGGCTCATTTCACGAAACGGAAAGCAAACATTTTTATTAAAGTATAATTTCTTCGACTAATAAATATTCACCTGTACATTGTCATTATTGAAATACCAAAAACACTAATAAACTATGACCCTGTATTACAACATTTGTCTATAGTTAACTAGTGATGTTCATTGTCCAGTGAACAGTATGTTAAACATTCAAACATTGGTTTTATATTCTATTACAGGTAGATGGACAAAGAGCAGGTGTGGAGATATGACGTCACTCGTGAACTTCAAACACGTTGTTAGCAGCGTTGACTATAGAGAGGAAACTAACGACTTCGTTGTTTGGGTAAAAGATCTGAAAAATAACACCGACATCAAGGAAATATTTTCTCATGTTGTTGTAGCCAATGGAAAGTTTACTGTTCCGTTTTATCCAGATTTCCCAGGAAATGACACATTTCCAGGACGGGTATTGCACTCGCATGATTTTAGAGACGCGTGTCAATTCAAGGGAATGGATGTCTTAATCATTGGCGCAAGATTTAGTGCCTCCGATATTGCTATAGTCCTTCACAAATACGGAGCACAGAGGGTGTTTATAGCCGTAAAAAATGAGCTGACGGGGCTTAAATGGCCAACAGGGGTAGAAGAGAGATCACCGTTAGAACGTATCAACAAGAACGTTGCTGAGTTCAAAGATGGAACTTCAGCACGTGTTGACGCGATTATTGTTTGTACCGGATACATACACCATCATCCTTTCCTCAGGGGAAACCTGAGTTTCGACTTCAAGACACACACTTCGTTGTTAGCAGATCATCTTTATAAAGGAACTGTTTGGACCAGAGGTGGCAACAATAAGCTGTTCTTCATGAATGGCTATGAATGCTTTTTGGCGTTTTCCATATTTGATATTCAAGGTGAATGGATCATGCGATACATCATGGGGACAATAGCATCTGAACCGGTGTCACCTGATGCAGTGTCAACGAATGTTCAAGAATGGCAGGAAAGACTCAAAAGGTTTGAAACACCATTTGATACTCTGGATTTTGAAAGAGACTTGGCTCTGCTTTGGGCTAAAGACACAGGCTACCCCGAGAAATATATTACAGAACTTCACGTCATCCTGACTCAGACAATAAAAGACAGGATTAAGGATATCAGCACATATAGGGATAAATCGTTCTGGTGTGCGTACACTGGCGAGGTGATGCCGACACACCATACAAAATGGATGGATGCTTTGGACGATTCTGTTGATGAATACCTATAAACTAAAAACAAATATATGGCAAATACTACGCAGAATGATATTAAAAGAAACTTTTTTCTGAAAATGGACAAATCTCTTACATGTATAAAGCATGAAACATTGGGCTTGGAGAACAAGATAAATTATTGCAATTACTGGGATTATTATTAATGTTAAAAAATCTCGTTCAAAGACATACGATTCAAATATCTAAGCTCACCAACCAGAGACGTAAATGCGGTTTCATAAACCATTACGCTTGTAAAAGCTATCATAGAACTATCAAAAAAGTATAATCATGGCATAATTTATGTTTCAGAAATAGTCTGGAAATGATAAAGATTAGTTAATGTGTATAACTTAAACATGTTTCGCAAAACAGACACCGTCCTACATATTTGCCATACTTTTTCAACATTCATAACAATATCAAACTACTGAAGTCGTTGATCACACGAGCTCGTCTATAGCCCTTAAAACTTAATAAAACTAAAAATCAAAATATTACCATTTATTGTATAACTGTAAACTAAAACTTATTGGCAAGGAGCATGCTTAGTCAATCAATTAACAATAACAATATAACAACTTGTCATTTCTGATTATATACACCTATTGATATCAATGGTTTTTTGTTCCAATTTGTATGTAAATCCTAGTATATTAAGTCAATTATGACTAAACAGATTGATAAAAGTTATTTATAAGTATAAGAACGCGAGTGATAAATGTTGACAATAATTAACACATTTATTGCAATTTATTGTTAATAATTGTAAAGTATTTGTGTTTCATTTAATTTTGTTTCAAAATGTTAAAACTTTGGTAACTTTTGTATACATTGAGCCTCATGTCAAATGCCGTAGATACATACCTTGATATACATTCTTGTATTTTAGACCTAATATTTGACAGTTTAAGCAAATACATCCATACATTTTCCCAAATTATTTGAAAAATGTTATATTAATATTTAAAATAAAAAGCTATAAAAACTGTTTCTCTACGGAAAACAAAACACCATGAAATAACTACTAAAATTCAAGATTTGGGCATTTATTTCAAGCTTCTTCTTTTACACTCTTGTTAATTCTCTTATCTGCATTGGTGATATTATAACTATGTTCACTTATTCGACGGTTGTTTCTCCCCCCCCCCCCCCCCCCCCCCCCCGCTTTATCTTCCATTTCTCTATCTAATTTAGGCTGTTATATATATATATATTTTAATTTCAATCACTGAAAAGTGATCCATTTAATCACCCCGTAATAGGTCTGTGAGGGTCGGGGTGGGCGATCCCTCAACAAACTGTACACATATATATATTAGTCAAGTTGTAACATACATTCATATATATATATACACTGAAAGTTATATTTTACTTTCATATACATGTAATTAACTTCTGCATTGATTTATAAATAACGTTTGGCTTTGTTTTGTTTTTAAAAAGAAAAGTAGTAAAGAAAGAACCCGACTGTTTCAATAATTTGTTTGTGTCCACAGGTGATAGAAAAATACAAACATACATTTAAAGGGAGGAGGGGAATTGTGCGACTCGGTGTATGTTCTTTTTTATGACTATTTGAAGAACGGTTTTACTATATATGTTATGTGTTATACACTGTAAGTTCTTTGTGTACAATGTATTGACTCAATAATGAAGACTTGCAATAGCTTTTTGCATGTCTGATGTTAACCTCTCATTGAGAATAAGTTCTTAAAATAAAACATCCATTCTGCGGGCTCGATAGTACTTTACATACTGTTTTATCGGGTTTAATTTGTTTAATTAATTTCTAAATGCAACGAGTATCGTTTCTTGAATCTATTTAACGTTTTCTCCTTTGTGAATTAAACATGTTGTTGTTTATATTTCAACAAATAATTTTAAAATATCTTGCTTTAATGTGAAATTATTTTAGTCTTCTGTTGTATTGGTTAATCTGATTTTTCTCAGAGCTCTGAGTTTAATGTACTAAGCTTAACACATGAATTGTCCCACTTACCTGGCTGGACCGTGACTAGTTGGTGGTTTCTTTTAAAAGTTACAGGCGTGCGTATTTTCATGCATTCGGCAGATTTCATTAAACATTCATTAACTTGGACAAATAACATCGATTATCAACATTAAACTTCTTAATTGTTTTACATAAACTGTCAGCATATAAATCCTATAAATTACTGTAACTGTTCCATTTATAAATTTGTATAGTTATTTAACGGTTTAAGAACCTCTGGACACCGGAATCATTGGCAAAGTGCAATGGGAAATGAGCAGAATTAGCAAAATGTGTAATAGAGCGAACTATAAACTGTCATATAATCGACCACACTTGATCCAATATTAGCGTTGCGTATGATATTAATGTCAAAATCGTTAAACAATCGACCATTAAAGATATGTTTATTTAAGCTACAATTAAGATAACCAAACTGATTTGCAATATTTACGTTATTCTGTATTTATTAGTTAAAGTATCTTTAATATAAAAGCAGACGTCACTAGAGGCTGATCGTTTCCTCAGTATGAAATAACGAAAAGTATACTACGAAGGACACATACAAGCAAAATAAAAAATAACACCATGCTTCATATAAACCTACAATATTATAGTTAAAAGAGAAATTTGAAAACATGTTACAAATCATGAATTTTTTAACCCACAAATGTTCCATGAAAATATTCTAAATAGTCTATGTCAAGATAACCATAATCTTCATTTAAGTTAGTGTTTATATTCCCATTTCTTCCCAATGGGCAATGGCCGAAACCTGTTTCCTCATACTCACTGCTTGTTCCGTTACAGAACCATAGACAAAGTGTTTTCCGTCAATGACCATTTTATTGTATCGAATGTGGCCTTGTTTACCATCTTCAATAGCTTATCCTTTGTGTGAAGTCCTCGGAAATACATACGCTATTACTGTTAGATACATTGTTCGAGCGTCTCAAATTTCGTAGCTCACGACATTTATATCGGATACGTTCCCTATCCTGCAATCACGCCAACTCATTGGTAGTTATTCTTTCATCGCCTCACCTCCATCCGTTAGGTGTAGCAACAAGAGGACACCAGTCCATATTCAAGTTCCCATACAGGAGAACAGACACACACCGAAAGTCCTTTATCCAGTCTGGTATTCGTTTGTGGAACCAGCTTCTAGAGAGCATTGTCAACGCCCCTTACTATGACGCAT
Source organism: Panopea generosa (assembly GCA_029582155.1). NCBI lineage: Eukaryota > Metazoa > Mollusca > Bivalvia > Adapedonta > Hiatellidae > Panopea > Panopea generosa. Next base: position 30,530,711 of record CM055904.1, on the reverse strand, counting down.
TCCAATCTAGGGTGGCAGCGGCTCTCAACGTATAGATTGTCAGTAGCGATTTTAACATATATTTAGCCTGTACACAGGGGTATTCCCTCACGTGTCCTAAGTTTTAAACTTCAGTGCAAGAAAGCCTCTTAAATGGTGATGCACTTAACCAAAACAAGAACAAGAAAATGTATAAATTACAGTCATCGATCCCAAGCTGTTGTTTTATGTAGTCACGTAGTAGGCGTTCGGCTTGTTTCTAAGTTTCGTTTGGTGTGTTTTTCACAATATTGTGGAATCTGAGACTGACCTTACGAAAATGTGTGCCAATAGCTTTTCAACTGCTGTTCATTTGCTCCCGACTTTTTTGCTCCAAATGTGACATTTTGGATTCTTTAAATCTTGTTTTAAATTAAAACGTTTCACAAAAATGGTTTTATTTTTTTTGTCTTGGATAGCCTTTTCCAGGTTAAAGGGTAACTTTAATGCAAAAATAATTTATGCTTAATCAATTCAAATTGGTTTTCTAAATATTATCCGCCAGTGCACACCAACATCGGTTGCCATATAACACAGTTACACAGGTAAAATCTTATCGGCGCACCTGAAATAAATTCGCCAATCTATATCGGGCGTAGCCTCAAAACTTAAATGCCCTGATGTTGTTTCGTACATTAGTAAAAACGATATAGTTGGATTGCAGGAAACTATAACGGATGAATCTGACGATATTTCTCTTCCAGGTATTGTTGTACATATATATAATAGACAATAAGTATCTCAATATCGCCCAGGCGGTATTGCATTATTGATAAAGGATACTTTAGCGCCTTATGTAAAGGTTGATGGAAATAATAAGTGTAATCTGGTTAATTTTTTTTACTATATTCAAGAACATCTGTGGCATTGATAATTCTTCAAAAGAAGACCTTAAATGTAGAATTATTTCTATCCCCCCACATAGATCAAAATATGCACATAGAGACCCCTTCTTTGAGTTACAAAATGAAATATATAGGTATTGTTCTGGTAGTAACCATATCTTAATATTTGGTAACTGTAACTCCCGATGTGGGAATTTACCTGCTTGTGTACATCTAGATGATGTCATACCGAATATATACGATTTACAAGATATTCAAAATGAAGACAATGATATCTTAAAACGTTTTGAATTGTACAATATTCCATTAAATAGGAATAGTTGTGACACTACTGTCAACACTTACGGTAAACAATTGATTGAACTTTGTAGAAACAACAATTTGTTTTTATTAAATAGAAGAATTGGATCCGATTTTAATTACCCACAACTAACATGTAAAGAAACTAGAACAATAGATTATTCTATTTCTACATCATATGTAGTTTGTAATCTTAATGATTTCAATGTTGATGAATATTGTCATCTGTTTTCTGACGTTCATCGCCCATTATCAGTCTCTATTAAGACCAAGTTTAGCTTAGTACGTGAACAAAATAATATGACGAAAAGTAATTGGCCATAAACGAAATTATGGGATGCAGAAAAATCGCAGGCATTTGTAGACAATTTGGATTTATATAAAATTGACGAAATTGATTTTTAGATGAAATTATATCATTAGATAGTTGTAGTAAGGATAACATAGACAATATTGTTACAGATGTATGTTAAAAAAATACTTTTGGTATAGTGCAACATAGGGACCAAAACAAACTTTTTTCTACCACAGATAATCTATTAATTTTAAAAAGTTTAATAGACATAGTGCATTCAGATAAAAAGAAATTATTATGTTGCTTTGTCGACTTTAAACAAACTTTTGATTCTGTTTCTAGAATATGCCTATGGAGAAAACTTTACAATTCAAACATCAACGGAAAATGTTCCAACATAATATATAATTTATATGACAATATAAAATAAAAAAATATTACAACTGTGGGAACTTCTCCATATTTCGATTGTTTGGTAGGAGCTCGTCAGTGTGAAAACCTCTCTCCTTTCTTATTTAGCATATTCTTAAATGGTCTTGAAGAATATTTGAGTACCAAAGGTGTAAATGGTATTTCTAGACAAACGGAACTGGAGGGTGCACGTATTTTTCTTAAACTATTCATTCTTCTTTACGCCGATGACACAGTAACTTTTAGTGACCAAGAGCATGATCTACAGACTGCTCTTAATAATTTCAAAAATTATTGTGACATTTGGAAGCTTAACACAAATATCAGTAAAACAAAAATCTTAATATTCAATAAAGGAAATTATTTACAAAATGTTCAAAATTGGAGATACAATTCTAGAAATAGTAAATGAATATAAATATCTAAGGTATCTACTTTACAAAGACTGGTTCATTCATTAAAACAAAAAAATATATATTGCAGATCAAGCTAATGAAGCGATGTTTAAAGATTAAAAAGATTAAAATACTGAAAAAGATTAAAACATTATCAATTCCATATGATGTTCAAATTGATCTCTTTGAAAAAAGTGAAGCCGATACTTGGCTGTGAAATATGGGGCTTTGGAAACCTAAATGGTCTAGAAAGAACCCAACTAAAATTTTATAAATATATTTTCCATTTTAAAAAATCCACCCCACCGTACATGATTTGAGGTGAAGTTGGAGCCATAAAACTATCTGTTGATATTAACAATAGAGTTATTGTATATTGGACAAGACTTCTTACAAATATTTACAGTGAAACAACAACAACAAAACTTTCATCTAAACTATATATTTTACTATACGAACTTTATTTAGATAATTATGTTAAATCAAAATGGATAGAAAATGTCAAACGTATGTTATGTACATCTGGATATTCTGGAATTTGGGACAGCCAGAGCTTTCCAAGTGGAAAATGGCTTGTAAAATCTTCCTATCAAAAACTCAAAGATATTTACATACAAAATTGGAATACAGAAATAAGTTGATATATAAGTTTATTAAACCAAACTATAAACAAAGTGTACACATTAAGTTACTGCTTTCATATAACTGTAAACGACTGCTTGCATTTATAACGAGAAATCATAACTTGCCTATAGAAGTAGGCAGGTGGAGAAAAGTGCCTACATATGAACGAAAGTGTACCTATAACTGTAACGATATTGGTGATGAGTTTCATTATCTTTTAGTAAGTCCATTGTTTCATGACGATAGAAGGTTTTATCTTAATAAATTCTATTATACAAGACCAAATATTTTAAAGTTTATAGAACTATTTAACACTGTAAAGTTTAGTTTAAACATATTTTATTTCATAACTTTTAACACTGTAAATCCAAACAAGCTTAAAAAGCTGAAAATATTTTGCGATAAGATTATGCAATACTTTAAAGGAAGAACATATGTTATTAATTTTATCTTTATATATCCACTGTACGTAATACTAATTTAATAGTGTATATATTATATATTCTTATATCACAGTAAATATATAGGCATGTTCATGTATATATGTATGTGTGTGTGTGTGTGTGTGTGTGTGTGTGTGTGTGTGTGTGTGTGTCTGTTAATGTATATAAGTATATGTGTATATACGATTACGTGATTGATCTTGTGTCACACGCTGGATTTATGTGCGCGTGCGTACGTTCGTGCTTGCATGCGCGAGCGAGTGTGTATCTGTTATAACGATGTTTTGTAAAACAATCAAACATATGGTTGCTTAACTGGTTAACTTGCATTTCGTTTCAGTAAGATAGCTTTATGTTAAGAAAATGAAACAGACAACAACTTGTTTAATATATACTTATGATTTAAATGTATTGCTGTCAGATTAAAAAAAAATAACAATTAAGTCGTTTCTTTTGTATACGTGTATAATCAATGTTGTCATGAAGTCATGTGTTTCATTTATATTTTGAAATATTGAAATTATATGTATATGCTTATACTGTTCATTATTTGTGAAACTAAGCATCTGATAAATAAAGTTAGAAAGTAATGACGTCGCCGGGGGTCAACCAATCAGAATTACCGACAAAATACCGCGCGTCATCGTGTCATTCACTGTTAACAAACATGGATGATCGCATCGCACGCTTGTTTATGATTATTAGAGGTTCGTAATTAAGCGCTTATACAAGTCAATATGGGAAAACAGTATTCGATCAGAAATTATAGGAAATTAAAATGTAAAGACAGTGTTAGTTTGCATAAATTCCTAACAGTAACTTGTTGAAAAGTGCATGAATTGAAATTGTGACACTCTGATACATTGGAATAACACAAATATCCACATTTTCAATCGCTTAAACAATACATTTCAATTTATCAGTGATCACGCGAGGTCATTGAATTGTCCAGATTTACGCGGGAATAACAAAATTCTCCTCATTTTCAATCACAAAAAACAATATATATTATATATTTATACATTTATTTTTCAAGGACCGGTTATTTATATTTGCGTGGCATAGCAGTCCGCGCAGTAATATTATTCATGACACCATAGGTTACATTTGTAAATAGCGTCTAATCGTCAAGGGCACGCGAGGTCATGGAATTTTCCAGAAAGATCTAGGTCAACTCTATTTTCCGAAAATGTACAGTGGTCTATTTTTATTTTTTTGAAAAATCATGCGTGCCGATTGTGATAATTGACACGGTCGCTACCGTGGCTTACCGTTATGGCTTCGGGCGGTTAGAAGTTGGGGACGGGGTGTCGTAAATCATGCCAGTTTACAGTTCGGCAATTTACCAAAGCCGTGATATATGTCCTGGAGTATATGGGCTAATCAAATACAGGCGCCAATATGCGACAATACTAATATGTTTTCACAGCTGACACCTGTGACCGGATTTTTTATACCATCAAGGGGGCAATAAAACCATATGGCGTCGCAGATCAGCATGATGTCTGCTGGTCATTATAATAAAGTAATTTTTTTTTTAATTATCTGTTCGTCTGTGAAAGATCCCGTTCTAATTAATTTGTAAATATTATACGCATTACCGATTCAGATAAATTTTGAATTTATGTCCGATTCTGACATTGACTTTTCTGATCTGATCTGATGACAGAAGCAATTTATTAAAATACATCTACATGTAAAAATAATAGCATGGGGATTCTTTTTAAAAATGCGCAAGAAGGCAAAGTAATAAAACGAGGAGTTTATTTTTCATAGGTAAAAGTTTAGCATGGTAATGGAACACATAATAAAATAATAATAAGTAATTTCTATTTTTACTATTATATTAACTGATAAATTGTTACTAGTCCAACAATTATTATAATTAAAACTACCACTATCTATAAATGTTATTAATTATTATTAATAATAGATCTAATAATAAATATGTAGTAGTTGTATTAATTTTAATTAACGTAGAAATGATTTATTATTAATAGTTAAGGTATTCCTTAATTATTATTGTAAATAATCGGTTTCTCCATCGAGTGCCACCGGTTCAAACTGGTATGGTTGAATGCCATAATCTAGGGTTTCCTGTTCTTCATCACTGCTTGAGCCTGAGAAGTACGATAAAATGTCACTAACGTCGGAATCCACATTAAAATAACTCTCGTGAAATGTTTTCGTCCATTGAAGCCATATTGAATTAGATCGCGTTTTGGGTATGACGTCATCGGTAACCTCGTCCGGATAACTCCATTAATTCTTAGTGTATTTCCGTGACAGGTGTAATGTGTCACAGTTTCCGTGATTTACCGATGAACAAGCGCGAATTTTTTGAAAACAAAACCATTTTTATAAACCTCTAATCGATTTTATTCATATAATATAAAAAAAGCATTTTGATAACCCTTTAACAATTTAGAATCAAAGCCCGTTACTCTGAGCCCGTGTGGTTCCGGCTAAGAATAGAATCACTGTCGATCTCTGCAGAGGGGTAGGAATCCTCCGAATGGGTGTCATGTTCATTTAATCATTTTTTGTCATGTTCACTATTGTGGTTAAATTTTAAACCCCTGTGTGGTTCCATGGAGCTATGAGTGATGGCAAGAATAGGATCAATATCACAAGCGACATATTGAGTAATACGATAGAATTTGCTGAAACTCTGCAGTTCTGCAGGTATTTATGTTCTAGTTTCATTGGCATATTCATTTGCTGATGTATTTTTTTAATCTGTATGTAAATTGTTGTTTTTGTACATTTAGAATGAACCTGGAATCTTCCTTCCTGTTGGCATCGAATAACCTATAATGTGTCGGTATGCCATAAAACCCTATTCATTCATTCAATCATTCATTCATTCATTCATTCATTCATTCATTCATTCATTCATTCATTCATTCATTCATTCATTCATTCATTCATTCATTCATTCATTCACTCATTCCTTTACTCTAGTTTTATGTCAGACAGAACACTGCCTGCATCAATTTGGAGTCTAGATGTGTTGGTGGAGTTTTAGTTAGCAGAATGATCCATATTGAAAACTGTAGACGCACGTTTAGAAAAAAAAATAGCATCGATATGCGAGCTATCACTAGTCTGGCAGGAAGCACATTAAGGCGTTCGGCATGTACGTGAATTGTTTTTAATACCTCACTTGTAATACAATTTTAATTCTTTAAGTGTTTTATAACAGGTGTGTTAAGTTGATTTTCATATAGATAATATGTCTCTTGTATTGTGTTTGATATATATAAAATATGCATACCGGCTGAAAATAAGTGTTTATAGCAATTTATCATGAATATAAAATTTTATAGAAATTTTAATCTTTTAAATCATACAAAAATGTTCATTTAGTATAAAAACGTTTTTTTTTGCAACTGTATTTTTATTTATTTAAATCAATTTTTTTCTCCAATCGCGCGGTACAGTGTTTTGATAATTTTGATTGTCATTAAAATGGGTATCAGAGATTATTTTAAGATAATTTGCAAAATATATCTGTACATTACATCAAACTATTAAAAAATACACTTCAATTTATTGCAAATTTGAAAAAAAAAGTTAACTCTTAGCCAAACTGATTTTGTATTCTAAAAAACCTAAACGATATAAACAAGCTTATGATAACGTTTCTCGTGACAAGTATTATTATATGTATGCATCTATGCCTTAGTTTTAATTAAATACTAGATATAAACAAGCTTATGATAACCTTTCTCATGACAAGTATTATTATATGCATGCATCTATGCCTTAGTTTTAATTAAATACTAGTTATAAACAAGCTTATGATAACCTTTCTCATGACAAGTATTATTATATGCATGCATCTATGCCTTAGTTTTAATTCAATACTAGAAATAAACAAGTTTATGATAACCTTTCTCATGACAAGTATCATTATATGTATGCATCTATGCCTTAGTTTTAATTA